>CAEGAF010158400.1:0-60851 GCA_903067075.1 Micropoecilia bifurca
GTTTACGCAGCAAAAAGAAATCAAAAGTCAAAATATGGTTCTTTGGTTTTATTTGCAGATCAGGCAAAAGGTTACAGACTTCTGCTCCCACTCCTGTACCTGTTCACTGTACAGGAGTGAAAACCGAAAATGAAAACCGATGCGACTGATTAACCTTGTGACCACCACGTGCATAATAAGCTACCTAAGACCCACATTCCAATCTGAAATTAATTAACTAATTAAGTGAATTACTCAACAAAAAACGTATTCTAAACAACAAATAAAATAAAAATTCTAATGATAAATCAACTAGGAAAACAAACAAATGCTAAGAATAAACTAAACAATTTAAATTCTAAGATTTAACAAAACAATGGGAAAAATCGCTCCTACATCGATTTGAACAACAATTTGAACAACAATATCCCTGTTGTTTTGATTGGCAAAGTAGGAGGGACTACCGCTCCAAGATGGCCGCCGTATTTCCTGCGCCGGAGCAGCCAGTGCGGGGTCTACTCTTATATTATATCTATGATTAGTAGTATATCTGGAACCAAAATGTCTCTGCTGCGGAACCAAATTGCTGTCACGGTTCTTTCAGGGACTATTTATGAACGGACCATGTGTGCGGAAAATGTGTGCTTTGCTCACTGAGGTCAACTAGGAGTTAATTTCTTTGGCCATTTTCAGCCATTGAAACTGATATATTTAATCATTAGTAGATAATCTGGAGTTTCATACCAGGTGGCGACTGTTTACTGACTCTTATCAGTAATTTGAACGTGTTTGTAGCACCGAAATCTGCTACGCGTACACCATTTCCGCCCCAACCAGGTTGATGTAACAACCATTTTCGTCCTCAGGGTTCACTGTGACCGGGTGTTTGTCCACTTGCAATCATGGTGAAAAAGAAGCGGCTCCGTCTCATCGCAGAAATGGCTCGGAAGATCCGGGCGTACCGGGAGCTGAAGTCTCGGCCGAAGGAGTCCCAGAGGTTCGCCCTGGACTACGAGAGTATGAGGCGGCCTCTCACCGGGAAGATGCTGCCGGTGTTGGCCTGGCAGGACGTCCGCAGGGAGAGCCGCCTCTTCTCCCTGCTAGCCGGGATGAGGCTGTTCGGAGTCGGTCGCATGTTCACCCGCAAGTCCTGGTTGGAGGAACATCCAGAGCCCAGCTACTGGGAGATCACCAAGGTCAAGGTGGACTACACCGCTGAGGTGAGCTGGACAGCACTGTACGCACTCCACCACTGAAGCTGTCTTGTTTTTATTTAATTTCGGTTGACCTTTTCTTTCCTACCAACACAAACGTGAATGCTGAGTATTCTAATCTGTTTTGGGAATTTGACAGAAACCTCGTGCTTTTTATTAGTTGAAGCTAAAATTGAGCTTTTTTGTAACAAACCTCTATAAGGTATGTCTACCTTAAAGGTGAATAAGCTGTGCACATCCTACCTAAATGTGAAGACTCAAAGGAGGAAATAGGCATACAAATAAAATACTTGTGCAGCTTCCAGTCAGTCATTTTCATCTTTGATTCAGAACAAACAGGAGATATACTGTTGTGAGGCATTACAGAGCACCTTTTATTGTCCAAAAGCCTCAGCCCAGTTGATTTCAATAACCACCTAGAGTCTTTTTCACTAATAAAAATTTTATTTTCTAGTGCTAAGTGCATAGCAGATTAATTAATGGCTCACCATTATGTAACAATGCTAAAAATACTTCCATAAAAGTTGTAAAATGTGTCTCAACTAAGGCCAACCTCTGCTGATTATTTCAATCTTTTGCACCAATGCTGTTGAGTGTTGAGTTTGCAGGTCAATATGTCAACAAATGAAACATTAACATGTTTGTTTTGGGAAAAAACACAAACTTAGAAATCATCTGTTCTCTTTACTTTTATAGAACATGGATCATGGCAAAGCATGGGGAATCCTCACATATAAAGGTAATCTTAATCTCTGTTGAGCTTTTTATTGTTTATAAGGATCCTGGATGCTGTATGAATATTTACTGTTGCACATAAAAAGGTGGCTTCATCGTTTCTAACACTGAAAAAAATGAATCACGTTTACATTTGGCTTTAAAAATAACTGCATCAGTTACTGAGTCTTGGAAAGGTTTTCATACCTCTTGTTACATTAGAGCCACAAACTGCATTTAATGCTAAATCTTTTTGTATCAAGATTTTGTTTCCTTTTTTGGTATTGAGATTTTGTTTCCTATTGTTCTTTAGTAAACATCTTGAGATCTTCACATTCTGTACACTAAAAAATAAACCACACCAGTGATGTTTGCAGAGAATTTATTGCACCGAATTGTATTTAGGAGTATCCCAACAGGATACACATGTTTTCTTTAACAGGATACACATGTTTTCTTTTAGAAAATATATGTAAAGTTGTAAAACATATTAAAAACCTAGGATATAATGTTGTTGCACCATGAGGGGAAAAAAACAGTTTGTGGCTGTAAAGTGACAAAATCAATCCAAATAATTACAATTATTAGTAATGTCTTTTTTGTTGTGATAAAGATGCACCAAGTACATATTAAAAAATCATAACTACTCTATTAATAAAATGTTCTTGATAGGCAAACAGGAGAAAGAGGTGAAGGAGGTGGAGAAGGTGATGTACCACGACTGGCGCCTGATTCCCAAAGACATGGAGCAGCAGTTGAAGGACTTCCAGCCCCTCCCAGAGCCTCCGGTGCGCTACGTCCCCTACCCCCCCCTGCTCCGGGCCATGATCCTGGCACAGCGTGGGAGAGCTGGAGGCCGGGTGGTGACAGAGGAGCCGGCCTTGCCCTTACAGAGGGATGTGATGTTCAACGTAGAATATTTCCGCAGACAAGAAGAAGAGAATCGGAGGAAAGAGGGGACAGCGGTGTGAACCAGAACGGTCTTTTCAGGGACTCGTTTGAGCTGCTGCCGAGTGCTGGACTCAAATAAGGTTTCTTTAACTGTGTGTGTTTTGTATGTGCTAAATATTAAAAGCGGGATCAAACCGGCTCCTTCAAGCGATGTTTGTTTTCTTCATTAAATTAATTTGCTGCTGTTTTGTACTGGTGCCCTGCAGCAAGAAGGTTCCAGGTTTGAATCCTGGACAAACCGTATGAAGACTGTCAGCACATTGCACAAAAATGACTTTTACAAAAAAATCTCCAGCTGTGTGCAGTTCAGATTAAAGCAGTTCTAGTGCAGTTTGACCAGAACATTATCTAAACCCAATCACTACACCATTCCTTTCTGCTTTTCATAAGACAAATGTACAAAATCCTTTGTTTTAAATTTTAAGTACCAGTATAAACAAAAAACTACAGCCATCTTACTTGACCAATAAACATAGACAAAATGTGCAGGATGACTTCAAAATTGTGCAGATAAATATTAAACCCTTTTTTACATGTCCTTTTGGCCCATGTTTTGAGAGACATTTGAATGATAATTCCAACAAAAGGCATTTTCTGTTAAGTTCTGTGGATAGATGGTGCCAATGCGCCCTGGGCTCTGTAAAAATGCAAAAAAATAGAAATGCAGTGGAATCTCAAGTTCTTTTCCATGGGGATTTATGTACAGACTATGAACTATAAAAATAAACACAAACACTTTAAAAAAATCCCATGATGGAGTTACACTTCACTTATTCTAATCTAATACAAAAATCTCTTCTGTACAAACACCTTCACATCTTTTAACAGTTTTTAACTCAGAAGCTTCTACATTCAGCCAGTTGTGGATGCAGCAGAGGGATTTTAAGTTCAAGTAATTTTTATATTGAAGATGCTTAATATCTATGAATGATTACGACTGTTGCATGTTTTGATTTAAAGGTGCGATACTGTTGCAAGTATATGAATCAACAAAAAATATAAGGAGCCTCTATTATTGTAGTTTGGCAAGCTAGGGATCTTTAAAAAAAGCTAGAAATGGTTCTAATTTGTAGAAGAAAACTCAAAATGACGGATTTTTGCTTTGTAGAGCCTAGTGTACATATTAAATATTTATGGGTTTGCCATACCGGCTCGCGCTTTGGAGCATTCCTTAGCAACGTGACGTAGCTCTCCCTCCATTCTCATCAGACTACGTTGAGCTCCGTCCTGCAGCGACCATGATCTGCCTGGTTCTGTCTATTTTTGCACAGCTCTTCCAGTCAGGTTGGTGTTACGTGTATTTTAGTCGCTGGTTGGTAGTTTTCCGAGCCTCGCTTTGAGTTTTACCAGGTGATATTTTTAGTTTACAGGAGATGCTGGTGGGTCAGAGTCTCCTCCTCGGTTAGCCGAAGGCAACACTTATACCCGGTACAGTAGAGTTGAGAGGCTCTCTAACTTTAACTGGAGCGTTGCATTAGTCCAGACCGCTAAATGTGACTAAAACAACCCGAACTAATGAATTATTACTAACTAACGTGCTGTCTCAGCCGCGGGTCTAACAGCACGCAGCGTGGCTTCTGCGTCCCGCTCCTTATTGTCAGAAAAGTTGATTCATCATCCTATTATTAGCTCAGGGGTTCGCGCGCTGCTTATTGGAAAGATTTGTACTCGTGCGCAGACTGTGGGATCTGATAGGCTGCTGCTGCAGACAGAGTCCCCACAATGAGGCCGACAAAAAGGTCACAGCGAGACCTGCAGGAACTGGAAGATCTGGTTTCCAAACGGGCGCGGATTGATGAAACTGGTGAGGTTCCTAACTTGTGGTTCGGACAGCGGGGTCTGCACGGGTGTGGCTAGAAATGATGTCGATGTGCGGATCTTTGAGCACCTGCTGCAGGTACTTTGCTTTAAATCCAGCTGTATAAATCCAGAATATACTACAGAGCTGCTGATGCGTATGAAAATACTGGAATATTTTCATGCAATTCAACTTGAATTTGTAAGTTGAATTTCAAATTGTGAATGTCAGCATTTTTATAGGTGCCCACTAGGGGGCGATGCTAATCAATGGATGATAACACCAAGGCTGGATCTGTCAGTGCCGACTCCAAACCCGATTATTTTAGAGGGATTTATTTGTTAGATGCATTATTTATGCAACCAGTTGCCTTCAGAAATTCCAGAATGACTTTATATTGTCATATTTTATAGTTTCACCTTTGTATAATAGGTCATTAACACCATATTAGTGAAGAGGGTTTTTATGTAGAAAATTGGTAAACAAAGAGCATAATTAAAATCAAGTAACACAGACAATGACTGTTTAATGATACAGATTTACTTGATAATCCAATTCAGGGTTTCCCTCAGTGTATTATAAGCCTGGCGGGGCACCAGACATTACCTGTGTCCTCACCAGGCTTTGCAATCTTCATTTATTTTAGTGTTTTTTTGTTATGATTGCCTTTTTTAGGACCTTATAGTTGTAGTTTAGGTATTAACTTAGCTTCCAGTCTTCCAATAATGCATAGTTATCAAGTAATATTTCCAAATTTTCTGTCAATTTTAAACATTTTTGAACTTAAAAACATGGCAGGTGGTTGAATGACTACCCTAGAGCTCAGATCACTGGGCTTAGCGAGTTTTCTGGGAGAAACCCTGCAACTGTATTTCCAACTTGAGAAACAATAACGTATTCTATTCTAATGACAAAATCTTTAAATATGCTTGCTGGAAATTCAGTGTCGAGTTTGGAATGCTGGTTTGAGTTTGATACGTTTGGTCTCAGTTGTCGTTGGCCTCAAGCGCATGCTATGCTCACGTTAAGCAGTTCCTCGTGTGCCGTTTCAGGCTGGACGGGATTGAACGAACGGACCTTCATCGCCGTGAAGCCGGACGGTGTGCAGCGGAAACTGGTGGGAGAAATAGTACGTCGTTTTGAGAAGAGAGGCTTCAAACTTGTTGCTCTTAAGCTTATAAAGGTATTCACTCGTGGTTGAAATGCTGCGGAGTGTCAGCGCACTGGATCAGAGACGCAATCTGGTAAATGTAGGTATTTGTCTTGATTGCACACCAGGCGTCTGAGGAGCTGCTAAGCGAACACTACTGGGAGCTGAGGAACAAGCCTTTCTACAGCACCCTAATAACCTACATGAGTTCTGGACCAGTTGTTGCAATGGTGGGTTTCCTCAACGGGTGTCTCAGCAACGTTTTGATGGGTTGCGTTTCAAAGCGTCCTGTTTTTTTGCGTAGGTGTGGCAGGGTTTAGATGTTGTGAAGACCGCTCGCAAGATGCTGGGCGAGACCAATCCCGCAGACTCACTTCCAGGAACCATCCGGGGAGATTTCTGTGTGGAAGTGGGCAGGTAAGTCGTTTCATCACCTTATTCCGCAAGTTACAGGTCTGATCTCAGTTTTATCCGCGGAAACATGCAAACAGTGCTCTAGTTATACTGGGTAAGAATAAACTGCAGGATAGTAAGCCTTGAATTAATCTCAGAAATCCTTTTTGAGGATATATCGTTGGTTAAAAACAAAAGGGCGATTCTATTACTTTTTTTACATTGTCGTGTTTTCAGAAAGTACTTGTTCATTTTGCGTCGGGATGATGATCAGAGGAGCGACTTTCACTCTTTGTTTTCAGGAATGTGATCCACGGCAGCGACTCGGTGGAGAGCGCCCAGAAGGAAATCTCTCTCTGGTTCTGTCAGGGCGAGCTCCACCGCTGGGAGAGCAGCGCCAACAACTGGATCTACTGACGTTTACAGACCTTCTGCAGCTTTAAAACATCCAACCTCAGTTAACTTCATCTTTTTAGCTTCGGTAGTTTGTAGCAAAGAAAGGTCATCTCTGCTTTCCTGCGTCTTTTCCTTGGTTTACATTTTTTTGGGGGCAAACTTAAAGGGGCAGTGTTATGTAAAATTGACCTTTTTGAGCTTTGCATCGTGTGATGATGTTATGAAAACATACCTGGAGTGTTGCTTTGATCCTTTCATACATCCTTTACTCCCTCATAGCAACCATTCAGCTGTGATGGGCCAGCGCTGATGACGAAGCTCTGCCTCTGAGCTGCAATTTCCAACCTTCAGAGCATGCAATGCTGGTAAAGACGTTAAGCATGGAGCACATTTGTGACTTCTTGAAATGCGGAGTATGTTAAAGAGACAGAGACTCAATTTCAAAGTATTAAATTACAAAGTTACAAATTACAACTAAAGGTAACATAGTTACTTGATTTGCTAAAAAAAATGGCACTAGGCACCTGGAAAACACATAACACTTTAACAAATCAAAGGTGCATTAAATAGATTGAAATAGTTGGGCCAGTAATGATTTTAGTTTTTATAAGAAGCTATAACAATAACTTGTTGCACTAAGAAACTAGAATTATGAATGGATTTGAAACTGACTCGTTACACGATTTATAAACAGAAAATTGATATTTATTAAAACATAAAAATAGCATTTTTTCAGTTGTATCGAGTTTCCATGTCCTCTGTGGGTGTCAAGATGATCATCTGGAAGTACTTGAATATAAAGTTTCTAGCTTTTGAACAGCATTGAACTCTATTGTTACTGCTTTTGTATTTTTATACCAGGCTCAGTTTGCAGCCTGTCATAACGCTGCAAAAAATAGAGCAAGTTCATTTATTTAACTTGAATAAAAAAAACAAGTTGAATCTTTCTGAGATGTTTTTTTGCTCTGTACTTGTTGCATCCTCCTTTGATGAAAACAAAAAGAAACCCAGCACACACTCAAGGCGATTGCTTTCGGCACACAAATATGTTTTAATATTTAATCCACAGATAGAGATCAATGCACGAGTTTCCATACTGAACAAAGAGGATGGGCTTCAGTGCGTCTGGACATTTACAGTTATCCCTGTACATAAAGTAACAGCATGCCACTGTTTACCTGCTTCACACCAAAGCATCTGATCCACAGCCAATCAAAGAGGAAAATCTTTTAGGAGTCGAAATATTAAACTACCAGTCTGATTGGATGTGGAAACGGTCTGACCTTTCACCTGTCTCAGACTGCTGCGGCTGCACCACATATTTCCAGGATTTTTCTCACTGAACACGTCTGTGCCTTGAAAAATTACTAACCGTTCCACATTTTGTCACGTTACATCCATAAACTTTAACGTAATTGAAATGAGAGGCATGGGTTTGTATTTAGCACCTTTAACTCTTGATAATCCGTGATATAAGTCCTGAAAAACACCACTTGGATAGTAAAGAGAATTCACTTGTGTGTGTGTTTTTAATTTTCTTTACAAAATTACAGCTGTTTTGTTGTAAACTAATGTTGCATGTCACCCTGAAAGCACCGTACCGACGTGAAACGTGGTGGCAGCGTCATGCTGTGAGGTGGATGCTTCTGTTTAGCACAGACAGGGAAGAATCACCTAAAGTTAGACACAAGAAGGATGAGAGGCTAAATGATGAGTTACTGATTATAAAATCCTAAATGTTCGCTGTGGATTTGCCTCAGCTCCCCTTTTTACTCTGAAACCTTTAAATGAATTTGTTGCTTCATCATGTAAAATTACAATAAAATACATTCATGGTTGTAACATGACAAAATGTAGAGAGATTCAAGGAGTAAGAATAGTTTTTCAAGGCGCTGCGTGTTTTCAGTCAGGACCTAATCAGGCTGTAAAGCATTTTAAGGGGGGAAAGAAATGCAATTTCTCAACTTATTCAACATTCACTTTCACTGGGACCAAATGTATTTTACTTTAAATTATATCATTGGATAAGAATCATAAAATGTACTTTTTTTTTGTTGTTTTTTGAAAATGCAACTTCATCTACCATCACATTGCTGTATCTGTTGCTCTCCTTTCTTGTTTTTGTTTGTAGATTTAAGTTTCCATCGATAGCAAACGTAATGGCAAAAATTATTAGGAGCTCTGGGCCCGATGCAACCGAGACAGAATATCGGAGATAAGGTGTGCTTACAGATTGAGTATTCGATGGTTACAGAGAAGGGAGGTAGTTACAAGGCTTATGATGATGGTTACAAGGCCCTGTGTGGGACAGACACAGGATGGCAAGCAGATAACTAGGTCAAAGGAGGTACTTACAAGGCATTAAAGTTAAAAGTGAAGGGGTCAGGACGGGGTGTTTAATAGTTACAAGGAAAGATGCGCAGCTTGAAGGGTTTATTCTTTTTTCAGAGCCAGAAGGGAACTTTTACATGACCGGGGAATAATTACAAAGTTTTAGTGGCTTGAAGCTTCTGGGGGTGGGGGGGAGGAGAGAGGGAGATTTCTTCAGTAGGATGTTCAGGTTTACTGCTACAGCAGATTTAGGCGTCACTCCGGCACGTAGGACACCTGCCAGACGATGATGTGGCTTCGCTCAGCTTTGCTCAAAGCAGGTTTCATCTGCGAAGCTCCACCGCCGCTGTCACCTTCCTCCGTCTCATCATCCTCCCCATCACCTGCAGGAAAAAATAAAACCATGGATCAGAACACAATTATTCCTATAATTCATGAAAATAAAACACCTCTTTGGTCAGTTAATTAGCTTACATATGACAAGTGACATTAGTACATAGAAATGGGTAACACTTTATTTGAAGTGTAACATGAAGGAGTCTTCATAAACATTTATGACTGTTGTCACTAAGTGGCATTTGGTAAATTATGACATTTTTAATGCAAAGTATTACTAAAAGTTGCATTGAAAGGGCATTAAATTAGCCAACTTTGTATTTTTTGGTAAATACTGACACGTTTAATGCAAAGTTGCACTAAAACTCAATTAAAAGTGTCAACGTTGCATTAAAAGTGTCATTATTTACCAAATGACACTTCGTGACAACAGTATGCATTCATGAAAACTCCTTCATGTTCATGACAGGTGTTAAATCATGTTTATGTCAGTCTTATTTGCACCCCTTCAAATAAAGTGTTACCCAAAAATGTAGCTCTGAATAAAATGTTATTAGAAAAGTGACATAGTAGCTAACACCATGCATGTGTTTTACTAAGAAAACAGCAAACTGAGTGAAAGTTAGCGGCCACCTATGCGGAAGTCGATGTATCCCTCTCCTCCGCTCAGCACCAGCACGTTCTGAACGCTCTGCGCCTCCGTCTCTGTGGGCGCTGCGGTGCTCTGACCTTCGGATGGACTGTCCAGAACGCTGCCGTTTAAGGTGGCCAAAACATTGCCTGTGCAAAAAAAAGAGGAACAAGTCATTAAATATAAATAGAAATTTGGACATTTAAAATACATATATACGATAGCCTAAAAAAAAGTGATAATCTGAATTTTAATCAAATTCTCCTTTTATGGAGGGTTTAAAGTATGGTAGTATTGAAGATTCTTGTGGAGTTCCTTAAGACTATCATCTGGGCCCTGACTTGTTTTCAATATGTTACTTTTGAGGTTTAACATACTTTTATGTTTTATTAATATAAAAGCTCTCAATTCTGTGAAAAATGACATTAACACAGGCACATTTTAAACTCGCACAATCCGTCTTAACAATCTAGAAATCTAATAATTTCAAATTGAGCTCTTCGTTGAGGAGGGTTGCTTTAAAATGTTCAGATTTGTGACACGTTCCATGTGTGAACATGTGCCATGTTCATGTGGTGTACCGCAAGGCTTCACTCTGGGCTCTGTGTTGTTTCCAATTTGTGTGAGGAGTTACTGGACTTTAAAGTGACATTCATGCTATATAAAATAAGAATAATGCTAAAGTCATCAAATTTAGGTGACCTAAATTTCCTAACAGTGTTTAGATTGATATCAAGCTTCCTTTTATATTGTGTTGACATCTCTCTCATATCTCATGAACAAAAAAGCCACTTGAAGGCGGGTCAAAAAGCGGTTCATTAACCTAAATGTAAAGCTGTGATCTAAAGTTACCTGGTACGGATACGAAGAACTTGACAGCATCTCGGTGTCCATGGAAACACAGCTGCGCTTGGGCCATGGAGCAGTAGGGGATGAAGCTGCCGGTGCTCTTTTCAGAGCTGTCATCGCCGTACACATGGATCACACCGCCGGAGGACGTAGGAGACACTTTATTGGCTGATGGAGAAAGAGAGAGAGCACATTGGTGAGAAGGCAAACAGGAAGGCTCGCACTAAAGACCACACATGCAAAAATAAACACTTTAAGCCCCAAAATAAAATAATAAATCAAAGACCTTGCATGAAGCAAATGTGTTACACAGAGAAGGCATATATATGACAAAAAACAACCCAAAAAACTCATGCAAAGCGTCTAATCAGTGAAATGTGACAATAAAAACCATTGAAGAACATTTAGTGTTTCTCAGTACAGTAATAAAACACAAGGCTGTTGAATGTATACCACCAACAAAAAGCATGTAGAATACTGCAGGTTTGCAGGGAAAACATGAAAGGTTGACTGGGTGTGAACAGTTAGATCACAACAGCAGGAGGAAGGGGGGGTGGGGGGGTGGGGGGGGGAGTGCTCCCACTTACCCCTCAACCCCAGCAGCTGTCCCCGGTGAAGAACCACCGCTTTGGGGGGAGCGAGAAGAGGAGAGAGGGGCGAGAAAGAGGAAAGCAACAGAAAAAAGTTACGACCTAGACTGGGAGAAGGAGGCCCAACCACTGAGGGAGAGAGGAGAGACGGAGGAGGGAGAAGGTGCTTGGAGAAGAGCGGAGGAAAATCCAAAGAACCAGTTTAAGGAGTGATTTCTTTTTTATTTGTTTGCCATATTTTCTGTTTCGTAGTGCAATTAAAGGCAACCTAACCTTCTAAGCAATTACTAAATAATTTGAAGTCATTTCAAGGTGAAGCCATCAACTTCAAATCATGTTGTGATGTACCTGTGATACACTTCTAATCCTTAGTAGAGTAATTAAAATGTGTTTAAGATTTTATGTACCAGACCAACACAAAGCAGCGCACAAATGAAATTTAAAAAAGCCGATCTAAACATTTTAATAAATAATAATCTTTTGGTGTATGCATCTTCCAGCTTTGCACAATCTCAGTCAGATTAGTTAGAGAAGAAATTTTTAGGTTTAGCTATAAGCTGATCTAAACCTGTCGTGATTGGCTGTATTTTTGGGGCCAATGTGGTGACAGAAGATGAACCTTTACTTCTTGAGTTTTTCTCAGATTTACCAGGTCTTCTTCTTCCATGATTCTCCCACTTTCTGTCGCACTTACTCTCTGTCAGCGGGATGGAGATGATCACGCCATTTCCTGTCCCCACCCAGAGGCGGTTTCCACCGATCAGCAGGGCCGTGATCCGCACAAACGAGAAGCCCAGCTTGCCGGTACCTTTAACCCAGAACCGTGGACGGCGTGTTAAAGCTCAACATCAAATACCCCTGCGACGGCAACTAAACTGCGTAAAACCTCCATGAACCGAGCTCGGACTCACCCAACATTTTGCTGACGTACGGCTCAATGTCCACGTCCTGGAGGTGCTGGTGCGTGTGCGCGTGGTACAGACGCAGGGTGGAGTCTAACCGGATCGAGACCCACACGCCGTCTCCGATCCAGGCCAGCTGCCGCACCTGGCTCTCCCTCCGGGGATGGGCGTCGAACGACTTCTACGAAGCAGCGGAGAACGGGAAACGGAGGGAATCATTAGAAAAAAGCAGCAGCAGCAGCTGATCTACCGTAAGGAAAAGACTGAAGCTGAATGTTGGATTCGGTTAACAGAGCGATGTCCTGCCACCCACCTCGATCTGCATGCTTTTGGGCTGAATGACGTGAATCTTGTTCTTGTAGCCGCACCAGACCTTGTCGTGGACGACGGCCATGCAGCGGATGGAGTGATGAGGCCGGCCGAGGTCCATGAGGTGGTAGTTGGACAGGTCCCACAGGCCGTCTGGGGACAAACACACAGTGAAGCGTCTGGAGGCAGTCACACCAACGTGAAGCAACAGTCAAGATGCACACACCTTCTGATCGGTGGAATATGGCGAGCGTCCCGTCGGCGAGGGCGACCAGCACACGACCTTTCACGTGCCTGAAAGGAGACAGTAGACGGAAACTGCTGAAAGACTGGAGAGAGACGCCGAATCCAGAGCAGAGAGCTGCAGCTAAATGACATGTGGCTGCGATAAAAAAGGACGTGGAGGGATGTTTGACTTACACCAGACTGAGAACCGAGTCTTTGAGTTTGATGGAGTGGAGACACTTCTTCCAGTTTCCGACAGCAGAGTGGACATAAAGCCTTGGAGGGAAACAAGAAGGTTTAAAGAGAAAACAGATTTTCTTTCTGCTTTCTGTTATTTCTATTTAACTTTGAAAAAACTGCATTTTCAAACCTTATCTATTTAAGTGAGTTTAGCCTTTTTTTTGTCACACTACACACACACACACACATAACTTTCTGACCGTTGTTATATTTTCCTTTCATCAAAGAACATCATGAAGTGTTGAGTTTACAATTTAACTTCTAGTTTTATTTTCTTATTTCATTTCATATAAAAAAAACAAATAAATAAAGCGCTTTATCTGAATTATTGAAAACTAAAACCTCCTAAGAAGTAGATCTGCTCACCAGCCATTCTGCGCCCCGAGCCACATGGTGGGGGCCACGCTGGTGTAGTTTTTGGTTTCTTCCCCTCCTTCCTCAGACTCTGCAGGCTGAGACGACTCCTCTTTGGACTGGCCAACGCTCCTGAGTGGACAGACACCATTCGGAGCCTCAACCTGGACGCTTATCGACAACGTTTTCCGCGGATCTGTCCGCGCAACTTTTGACTCCTCACCTGTCGTCCGCCGGACGAGGCTGAGGATCGGTGAAGACGTGCTCAGTGAAGGGCCCCGGGCGTCCGGACCCCATCTCCGCGTGGCTGGCCGTGGATTCAGAAACCTCCGTGGCCTCCGTGGCTTCCTCCGTCGACTGGGTGGGGTGAATCTTCCCGTTCACGGGGGGAGCGGCGGGGGCTGCAGGAAAACACCAGAGAAATGTAGACACACTGTATTCACACCACTTTGTCACGTTACAAACACAGCAGCGTCAGAAAAGCTGATGAGAGTTGATGTAAAGATGGATGGAGCTAAAAGTCCGGTAAGTATTTTTAGTTTGGTTTCTAGTGCAAATATTTTAGTACACTTGAAATAAGATAAAAGTATCACACAAGTAACTTTTCATCATATGAGATTACGATTGATAAAGAGTACTAGTTCCACTGAGATTATTTAATAAGTAACTACTTTGTTGACTTACAACCAGCTTCTATATCATGATGTAAGTTAGTTTTGTCTTATTTCTAGTGTACTTTACTCTCCCAAAAATACTTGGGAAGAATTTGTGTTTCTGCAGTGCAAGCAGATGGTTTCCCAGGCACTGAGTTAGATGTCTGTCACACTTTTATTTATTCATCTGCCAGATTTTAAAACCCTGGAATATTTTTCTCAGTTGTAAATACGTTCTGCTTTATGTTGATCCATTGAAGTCTGAGGCAGAAATGTGACAAGATGAGGAAAAGTTGAAGCAGTTTGGAAATTTTGCAAGTTGCTGTTTTGGTGATGAACCCACCTTGTCCTTTGTCCACTATGGGTGTGTCCGTACGCGAGGAACAGTTGCTACGGGCAACGCTGCAGTTCGTGGCACAGCCAACCAGCGTGATGCCAGCCAACATGCCCTCCACGCCGCCCATGTCCTCTCCTCCTCCTGCTCCTCCATCACCTGGATCCAACACGATTTCTCCTGCTGGATAATCGCTCTCGCTTGCAGCTGGAGAAACCAGAAATACACATGAGCAGCAAAAAAAACAACAAAAAAACAACTTACTTTCACATTTAAATATAAAAAAATCAGGCATAAAATGGTGTTTTCTATTTGACCTGGCACACTGGAGATGCAGAGTACGTGTGCGTTGCAGACGTTGAACTGGTCAACCAGAGAGCCAGGCTGGTTGGCGTCGATGATGACCACTTTGCTGGCAGAGTGGGTGCTGGTGAGGATCCACACTCGACTATTCATGCTGTCTGTCTCCTGGAGCTCCTTAGACTGAGAGACACAGGTGGAAAGATAAAAACAACGGCGATAAAATTAAAAAAAAGGGTCACTAATGATTTATTACGGAGGAAATAAAGTCATTAAAGCACGAAGGGCTACCTTCCTCTTCTCAGGTGATGTGTTCTTCTTGTCTGCTCGGTCCTCGTCAGTCTGCAGGGGGTCACCGCTGCCCGGTGGTGCTTTGGGTGGCGCCACCTCCTGGCTGCTGACTCGCCATCCGGTCAGGTCGACTCCTGCTGCGCACCACAGCTACAAGCATACATGCAATCAGAAAAAGTATGAAATAAAAGAAACGGGCCAGGATCAAATAAGTTTACACTTCTATCCCCTTTTCAAAAAAGTAGTCATCTAAACCGATTTTATGACATTTGAATTGTGTGTGTGAATATGTTTGAAATAAATAAAAACTAAGCTAAACTAAACTTGGATCAGATTGACCTTTTTTTTTTGTAGCTCTATCTTCTCTAATTTATGACCAACCCTTAGCGTCGAGATGAAGTCGGCTTTTTAAACATTTTAAGAAGTGACATGAAATAAGCTCCCAGTAAGTAGTGAGGCTTCCACATAATCAGACACTTCTTATACAACTTTTTCCATCTTTAAGGTAAAGAATAAAAACGGATTAAAACTGTAAATAAAGCATTCTTTGAGCACATGTACCCACTTTGCTCATTTCAGCCAAATCCTCTCACCTTCCTGTTGGGGTCTTTCTCCACCAGGGGGCGACAGTACACCGGAACAGGCACATTCTTCATGCGGTTATCCTCCTTCTCATTGGTCTGCAGGGAAAAGTGATGAGTCGTCAGGAGACAAGCAGTGAGATTATGTTTTGGTTCGCTCGTAGCATCTCGAAATCCCCTCAGCATTGACAAAAAATTATATATATATAAAAAAGTCCAAAAGCACCGTTTGATGTCATGATATACCCAGGCTATCCATCACCAGGTGGTGTTATCTTTGTGTATCTGCCTCTATCTGTAATGGTGAATATATCTGTTCATTGCTACAAAAAACATTAGAGTTTAAGCTACGTTTGTGACAATGTTAATCCAATGTGTGTCGATATTTTTGAAATTAGGTTAAGCCAGGTAGGGATTTGAGCAGAAATTATTGTTTATTCTAGAAGCCAGAACAGCTAAAAATGGAGAAATAAAACACCAAGATAAAGCAGAGTTGTTAAGAAGTGCGTAAAGTAGGGCAGGTTGAGACAGACAGAGGTCAAAGGTGAAAAGGCTGAAAGGGGTAAGAAAGTCTTGTAGCAAATATCCAACCACATCATGCCTACAAATAAAACGTTATCGCTAAAACTCCATGCATTTCTGGAAGTTCACTTGATCACAAATAATAAATTTGTGATTTATTTTTAATTTCAAAAATGTATTTTTCTATCAGCTTCTGGGAGGGTCAGAGATTCAGGTGGGAGGTTAAAAACAGGAGGGGGGAAGCCATGAAGGCGCATGCTGGCTCTCTGTCGGTCTCACTTGCCTGTTGTCTCTTCAGTGGGCTGTCCTTAGCGCCGTCCGTCTGACCGCCAGTCTGCGGGAGACCAGAGTTAGAGCCACCTGCCTACCAACACACCGCGCCATCGGCCTTTTTCTAGCCAAGAGAATCGGCCTCGCTCTGCCAGCAACACTTCAAGATACACTTGAATATTTATATTCACTCTAAGACAAACTGTTTTTTCCCCCTTTTTCCCCCCTACATTAAATCAGACTAAATCTTTCAGTTAAGGTGACTTTTTTTCTCTTTTTTTTGGTGATTAATTCTGATTTCTTCAAAATTATTATATTTGCTTAGGATTTAGTAGATTTACCCTTTAAACTGCAGGACTCAGTTTCAACATTTTAGGTTTCTCACAACAGTTTGGTGGGATTTTGGCCCATTCCTCCTGACAGAACTGATGCAACTCAGTCAGAATTAGGTCAGGTGTCTGTGATGGCGACTGCTAAATGTTGACTCTGTTGTATTTAAGCCACTTTGATTCAGATGTGAAGGCATTTGGGTAATTTTCCATCTGAAAAAAACTTATTCCACACAAAGCTTTAGCTTCCTGACAGATACCATGAAATTTTGCACTAATATTCCCACACGATGTTCTTTCTTCGTAATGAAATGTTTTGTGAAGTGCACCAGATCTTCCTGAAACAAAACATTCCCACAGCATACTGACATAGTATGCTGTGGGAATGTATTTACAATATGGTCAAACATTTCAATGTAAGATTTGTCCCTGAATGTATTTGTTTCATATTGTTTTTGATGACTTCTTCAGCCCGTCTCACTGCAGTACGTTTTCTGACCTGAAAGAGGAAACGTTTCATCCGGTTTAAATCCAGATGGTGAGCTGAAACAGCTCATTTGGTTTTGCTGCACAGTGCATGTGAATATATGACATCATTGCACACCAAAAACAAAAAAAGAAGAAGAGTTCGACTTCTATTATAAGTTCTAACTTCTTATTTCCAAGGGCAGGACAATTTCCAGGCTGATTTTTTTTAAAAGCTAAGCTGATGATGAAGTTACTGTCCGTTTAAAAAGACTAGACCTTAAAAATTAGGTTAATTTAAGATCCTTGTGTATTTAAAAATAATTCCTCCACTTCATAAAGTTTACAAAGAAGGTTAAGGTCCCAGTTTCAGTCTCTCGTATCTGCCACTTGACGCTTTACAGTAACGCTTATGTTATGTTCCATTTTCCTTTAGGTTGTGATTAAGATTTTACTGTAATCTTTTATTGTGGCCATCATACTTTCTTGAGGTCATTAGCTGTTCTTTCACTTTTCTTCAGTCTAGTTTTGAGCCATCGTCAGAGGAATGTTTTTTTTTCTTCTCTTGTTGAAGACTCGGGCATGATTCGGCCCGAGGAGAACGCTGGGTTTTCTCTGAGAACATTTCAAAAAACATCTTTTCCTCTTAGCACAAAGGCTGAGGTCCTCTCCTGCTCACTCTTCATGTTTTCTATAAAAACCAAATCTGAGGACTGAGACGAAAAAAAAAAAACGGTTTCAAGATTTTTGGTTCATTCTCCTCGTTGCCTGTTTGCAGAAACTTGCAGAAACTCGCAAATAAATCTGACTGATTTATGAAGATCAACATCTGCTTGTCTTGCTTTAATGGTATGTTGGGTTTTCCCATTTTGGGGAAAAGCTTGTCACCTTTTCTCATAGTTTGGATTACACCCTATTCAACATGCTGTCATGTAACCAAACAGGACTGAAGATAAGCGGAAAAACAGCCAAACTTCAGTAGACATGAAGAACTACCAGGATCCGAAATTATTACAAGAAATTCTTTGGGAATTAGACACAAGGAAATGATTGGACTTTTAAACCTTGGGAGGTCTCGTAGCCATGAACGTGGGGAGACCCCTGTGTGTGCGTTTCACCTGCTTGAGGCGCGATGGCACGCTCCAGCCACAGGCCTGCATGATGCCGTCGTCACGGCGCATGTGCTCTCGCACCTGCCTGTACTGCTCACGCCGCTGCTCTCGGCGCGCCATCAGCGCCGAGTCACTGAGGAGAGACGCAACACCGTTACTGGCCAGTCTGGAAGCAATCGGGGGGCGAGGGAAGAAAGAGAGGGGAGAGAAGGCGAAGCGTTAGCAGCCTGGCCAGCCAGCAGCGAGAATCAGAGAAGAAGAAAAGATGGCGAGAGGAAGCAGAAGCAAAGCTGCTATTTCCTGTCAGGGAACATTAGCTAGTGGTCTTGTTGGTCCTGAAAATCTGTCTTTTTTTTTTACTTTATGCCAACAAAATTGTTGAGCACACTTCTTCTGCTGCAGCCTTTAGTTGCTTCTTGTCAAAAGGAGCCAGAGGGGCTCTGACCTGCAGGCTGCTAGAAGCGAGCGAGCGTCCAGGCGTGCTGCAGAGTAAGACTGCGACTAAGTTTGTTTTTTTTGGCTGCTTTTGCTCACTCTTCAGGGAAGAACTCCAGCGTCCGGTTGGAGGTGGAGATCTGGCACATGGTGTGGCTGCGCCGCTGGTTGAACGCAGGCGAGGGCGACTTGTAGTGGATGTTGACGCTGGAGTACGGGCGCTTGACGGGCGGAGGGCTGGACGAGGAGCTGAAGAGGCGCGCAAAGCTTCGGGACAGAGAGATTCGTAAAATGATCTTCTTTAGCAGTTTTTCATTTTGATTTCAGTCAGTATTTCAGAATAAAAGCTGAAGCTTACAACTGCCAGATGGTGGACTTCTTCTTCTCCTGGATGGGAGGACTCTCCCTGGAAGCCCTGGGAGGAGAGAGGAGAGCAAGTTCATGGTTTAAATAAATAGTTCAATTGAAAAATGGCACTAGAAGATTTCATAAAGTAACAAAATATGGAAGAAACACATCAGATTTGTTTTTCTTTTAGACAAGAGAATAAACAATTTGAGATGCTTCTCAGTTTTTTGTCGATGAGTACCTGATCATCTCTGTCCATCGCACCGCCTCCTGCAGCTCCATCAGCCTCTCTTTGTACTGGTTCCGCTCCATCAGCACACGGGCCATCTCCACGCGAGTGAAGCGGCGCCGCTGGGTCATCGACATGTCCCCGTCCTGCATGGGCGACGAAAACTGGACACGTAGGAGGAGAGAGCACTTTTACAAACCGATTTTTAACTGAAGGAAGTTACACCAGCTGATTCCCGTCTTTTATTGTAGAAACCCTACACGACTAAATAAAAGTCCATTAACGCACAAGCACTTGAAGTTCTGTTTTCTTTACTTTGGGGCTGCCAATAGCAGTAGAGGTATTGAACGTGGTGTGTAGGACGGGATTTAGGAGAGCAGAGGTTGAGTTTACTCACGTCATCACCAACTTCGTCTTTGGAGTCCCGGGATGCTTCCGCTCTTAACCTGAAGTCACAAAGCAACACACAGCAACTCAGTTACATAGAATAAAAATGATTTAATTTTGTTTTTAGCAGAGCAGGAACAATTCCCAGCAGGATGGTTTTTAACACCAAATTGATGATGCAATTTATATCTGATAGACAGTAGATGAACATTTCAAACTCTAAGAACTTTTTAAACCCAGCTTTTTATTTTTGTTGTTTTTTATTCTAGTATTTCATATATTCATTGTTTATCATGATATATTTGAGCTGTTTTTACATGTATGAGCGCACGCCTGTTCTTCCACAGCATTTTGGTCAATTAGTGTATCAATCGATCAATCAAGATGGTATTTGTTATTATACAATTAAATGTAACACAAGGTGTGCAGTTACAGAAACGTGAACGAGTCAAAAGCAAGTAAGCAACCGTCAATTAATTAATATAACAATTAAACATGACTGGAGTAAAATGTCATGTGAAATGTGACATAAACATTGTAAATAAAACAACAAAACTCAAAATCTAGAAGAGTTTTAGGAACATAAAAATCTAATTAATTTAATTGCATTAATGTAAAAATGAATTTCTACAACAGGAATCTCTACAACAGCTCAATTAAATAGCAAATGCATAAAATAAGTGGTAAAGTAAAACAAACTACTGAATTTCAAGTGAACACCAGACAAAATATATATCTATATATTTTTATTTGCTTTTAAAAATATCAGTACTTTTAATCTTCTCTTAGGTTGTGAACACCTTTTTTTGAAATCTGGCTGTATATAAGCTTAATTTGACCTAAACATTTAAATCCATCTTCAACTAAACTTGAAACATCTTAGATAATCGTCCTAGTTCACAAAAATCAGACGTGTGAAACTAGTGCTAGAAATGTGATTATTCTGGAAAATGCAAGGACATGTGATTTAAATGTGCAGCGGCACTTTGACATTTCAATTAGTGTTGAAGTTCTGTGTCTAATTAAACATGAACTTGGAAACTGTTCAAACAACAAGGTTTTTGTTTTGTTTTTGTGGGTTTGAGGAAAAACAAACAGAAACTATGAGCTTCACATTTGAATATTTTCCTCTTTCCTGTTATATTTGCACCCAGCAAGAGAAACGGGTATTTAACACTATCATGTTGCTGCTGCTGAGGAAAACCTGCTACTTTGCCCTCCCTGGGTTTTGGGTTACAGGTTTCAGGTCAGCAGGTTCTTGTTGTGTACCAACTGTGGAGGTCTCCCATCCTGAACTTTATCGCCTCTGAAATCTTTCAAAACAAACTTAAAACAAAAACAGAAAAGTTTCTCTCACCTCTTGATTTCTTCCTCCAGCTCCTTGATTCTGGCGTCCACCTTGTTCTTGGACTGCCTCACCGCCTCCAGCTCCTCCTTCAGCACCTCCTGCTCACTCGACAGCTCGTCCACTTTGGCGATAAGGTCGTTTTTTACAATGTTCAGAGCGTTTCTGTCAAACAGCAGAGAGACAAGAAGGGTATTAAAACAAGCTGGCATTTTCTAATGTAATAGTACCTTCCACGTGTAACATCTAAATCAGGTCAGCCTAGCATATCCCTGAAAATCTTTAACATTTGAATAATCCAATTCCAAAATGAAAAAAAATATCAACAGTAAATACAGAAAGTGTTTATTTCTAATCTGCTTGTGTTTCATTTTATACCATACTTTCTCCTTCCACTCAACTTTCCATATATATCCTATATTGCCTATTAATCGACAGCTTCTTTAAAAATGTCCTGTTACGACTTAGTAGTCTTAGATTTTATTGGTGCTACAAAATATTAACATTTTATGAGAACTGAATTTGGGTTACAAGTTATATTTATCAAATGAACAGAATTAAATTCACTGAATTTAATTCATGAAATAGATCATCCTAATAAATAATAAATATATATAATACACAAATTTCATTGTGTGAGTTGAGTTACTGATACCTTCTGAATTATTTTATGATTAAAATAACTTTTTGATCTTACGTTTGGCAAATAGTTATTTATTTGTAGTCTTTAAAATGATCAAAATTTAGCTTTCCCATTTTTTTGACGTATTTTCATGTCTTTCCCATTTTGAAAACTAGTGAAAACTAGTCTATTTGTGTTTCAGGGGAACAGGAAGTCAGGGATTAATATTAAAAGCTTTAGCCCCTGACAAAACCGTTAAAAAATGAAGTAGATACCGCATAAAAACATTTCAGCCACATTTTAGATCATGCCTACACTTACACAATGCCACACATTCATCCAATAAGAAGACTGATATGGATTAATTAGCAGGATCATCCTTACTTGGTCTCTAGAAGCTGTTTGTTCTCCGTCAGAAGATTCTCCACCTCCTTTCCCATCCCTGAAATAGACATGTTTATTTGTCTTTCACTCGTCACAGACAATAAACAAAACCTGAGACAATAACTGATTCTTAACTAAAACCCCTTAATCTAGTTTCAAACATTTTATTGTTTTAAAATGTTATTATGTTAATTAGTATATTTGTACAGTATATTTGTAGGATAAGATACAATCTTATGAAACATTCATAAACATTCCAGTCTACAGACCAAAATATTGGCACTGCTGTCTTGTTATTATTTTACCTGAGCAGCTTCAACAATGTAAAAAGATTAATTGTTTGCTTTCTTAACCGCACAACTTAGTAATATCATGCTCTAGCTAACAGTCATACATCAATTTCTTCTATCATTTAAAAAAAACAGCAGAAGAAGTGAAAGCAGCGAGCACAATGTGAGAAAAGGCCAAGCTACAGGCTTTTGAAGCAAAAAATCTCTACAGAAACAGAATATTATGAATGAAGGCATGTTGGAAGCAAACAAAAGGTAAAACAAAGAGGTTTCTGTGCTTTAAAGAGCTACTTTTAATGGAAAAAATAATCAAAATGACCTATTTATATGTCCTTGCCCCAGGGAATAAAAGTTTAACGTTGATATGGTATTTAGAGACACCAGTCTTTAGCAGGCAGATGCTGCTGTGATAATTTAGTTGGCAGATATGAAAAACTGTAGAAGTGTAATATGCAAAGGAGGGAAAACAAAAAAAAGTACACAAAAAGAGACACAAAGCAGATTTTAAGACTGGATGATATGTAAATAAGTCAGGAAGGATTTAACTAGAAAATGTGAGCGTGAGCGTTGACACCTTACCAAAGAAATCGTCACGGACTGCAGGCAAAAGAAGAAGAAATGGCAGGAGGAGGAGAAACGATTAGAGACAAGAAAGAAAATTAGAGAAGTTGAAGAGAAGCATTTTATTGATTTAAAGTGAAGCCAAAGGAGTTTGTTAAAAATTTGTAATCTTGTCAAATCTTGACAATAAAGACTAAAAAGTGTCTAAATATTAGAATTTAAAAATAAGTCACAATGTTAGGTCTGCTGATTTTGAAAATAATTGAAAAAAATATATAAAAGAGGCAGATTTGGATTTTTCCAGAAGCTTGAACAGGCAGTTAATTAAAATAATTGATATTTAAAACAAAATTATGGACAGAGTAACGCCTCCTCTTTGAAAGATTAGTTTCGCATTTGAAGAGTACACTGGAAAAGATACACACCTGAAAACTCGCCTATGGGAGTCACCAGCAGACGCACATGAAAGGAAGAAACAAAAAAGAAATGGGTGAAAGGTTAACACGGGTCAAATTTCTCTGTGCTGCAGAAAATTCAAACAGTTTGAATAAGTCGCAAACCAAAAATCCCAGAAACAGAAACTGAAAGAAATATAGATTTAAACTGTACAAACATCAAAGCTGAGAGTTAACAAGAAGATAAATAATGATTGTGAAGAAATCGAGAATGAACCAAATGCCTTTTAATTTAATAAACCTTCCACTGTTTCATAATAAAAAAAGGGTGGAAAACAAGCAAGTTGGTACAACAAAGAAAAATGAATGGACTGCTGGGTTTAGCAGCGGCTGTGATCCAGTGTGTGATATTGCACTTTTTTGTGGATGGCGCTGCAGTGAAGCATTTCTGCAGCTTTCCATGCAAAGAAAACCACATTCCCAGCCTCGCAAGAAGAATATTTCTCTGCTAAATCCAAGACAGCTGCTGCAACACGGCCATGCAGCTGAGCAACACCACAGTAATGTCTCATTTTGGCCTGTTATGAAACATAAAACCAGAGACAATGTGACAGAAACATGAACTTGTCGGCCATACCCAGCAGCTCGGCACCGGCGTCGACGTCTCCGATGATGTCCGACTTTGCGTCTTTGATCTCGTGGTACAGTGAGTCCGTGTTGATGCCGAATGCCTCGTTAACAATCCCTTGAGAAGGACTGGGGGGGAAACGCAATTAGTAGAAAATAATAATTTTCCTTGGCCGTGTATACACAAGAAAATCCCTCCTGTCAGTAACAACCCAAGCATTTCATGCAAGCATTTCTTCTACCTGGGCTAAGGTTTGTTTATTATTAAAAGACAAAAACCGTCCTGATGCAAACACCCAGACATACGCAGTGACGTGCAAAAGTTTTCTTGTCTGTAGAATGTTTTCACTAAAAACAAAATCCCAAATGAAATCAATAAAAGTCCTTTAAAGCACTTTGTGTGATAAACCAACACAATGAGGTGCACAATTATGATCTAGAAGGAAAATGACATCCAAATCTGAAAAATGTGCTGTGTGTTTGTAACCAACATTGTGGAATAATACTTTGAAAGTCCACACTTTGCAATATTTTCAGTTGTTTTTGGGGGGACATGTCTGTTATCAACTTTTCTACATACTAACAATTTTTCTGTTTCTGTTTTGTAAAAAATAACTCAAGCTCAGTCAGCTTGGGAAGAAGATCTTTTTGCATGTCCATTTCAGTTCATCCATGCATGGTTTCTCAAATTAATTTATGTCTGGACTCTGGACTTTGACTGGGTCACTCTAAAACAAGAGTATGTTTTGGTTCAGACTGTTTGCTAATCATTTTATGCTTGGATTGAACAGTGATTCATATTTATGCTGTTTCATAACCGAACCCTGCTCTCAACTTCTCCATTCTTTTATCTGTCTGATGTGTTCTTTGATGTTGATGATGCTTTATTAGAGTAAAGGATGCTTAATTTAAACACACTTTTCAGATTTCTACTTGGACAAAAAAAACTTAAATGAATGGATTCTTAATAGCTGCTTTGGATTTTTACCTGTTTCCACCTCCATACACCCTGGAGTCCATCCCCATCTCCAGCTCTGGAGTGGAGTCGATTATTTCCTGAAATTCGGACCATTCGTCGCTGCTTCCCATACCTGGAGAAGAGTCGCACACACCAGCCGTTACAGTGTCTCTGCTGAACTACAAGTGACAGCAGATGAGACAGAAGCAGAAGAAGACATCCTCTCACCGATGCTGACGTTCCTGGTTTCCTGGGAAACCTGCACCTCCATGTTGCGACTGAGACGCTTGGCGCCTTTCCTGCGGTTCCCGGCGCGCATCATGTCGAAGTCGTAGTGTGGGGGGAAGCCCTCGTTGATGGGGGTGACGGTGGCGGAGGGGACAGAGGAGGTGGGCGTGTTGGACTTGCTTCCTGTGCTGCTGGGTGTGGCTGCGACCGAGTCGGACTCCGATTCGTCCTCCTGGATGAGCGGCAGCAGAGACAGTGAGACGGTGAACATGTTACGTGAGGATCGTTAAAAATATTTTTGGTTTTCATCTAACAGCTGAGAACACAAACCCAAATCTGATTTTTACATTAAGTTATTTTAATGAGATGAAAGTCTTTGAGCTAGTCCAGTATCTTAATATAAAACTTTCTTAGATTTAGTTCTCGTCTTAAATCTTTATGAAAGCTCACAAATACCTAAAGATGATGCCTGAACAAAAATCAACAAATGATGAATTAATATTGGTTTAATTTTGCATTTAGCAGCTTATGACCTGCAAAACAAATAAGGCTATCAAATTCAAATTGGTGCTTCCAGAAAAAAAAAATCAACTAACAAGCTGTGAATAATCCAAGAGCATATTAAAGCAATGACTCATGAATGTTATAATCGGCTGCTTTTCTCATTTTCTGCAACGTCTATCTGTGCTGTAATTCTAAAATGATTGTGAACAGGAACAATAATGTTGGAAATTTGTTGTGTTATAGCTAAGAAATGTTTTCGTTGGTAACTCTTCTTACGAATAAATGCAATGTTCTTTGCCATATCTTGGATAAGAGTTAAAGTGCTGGATGCCAATTAAAACACAGAATTGACCGAAGTCCACTTAGAACATTAAGGACTATCTTTAAGGGTTTTTATTTTACCTTAGTCATTTCTTTTCCGGCCAAACAAACATAACATTCACACATTTTTAAATTATAAACAAAAAAAACGACTACGTGTACAAAAAGTGTAGCACAATGACACGGTAAAACAATCACACAGTTACACAGAAAATGGATCGAAAACGACCCAAATAAAACGTGACCACTGCATGCTTGAGTCAATGTTCATAAACATACAAATTAGACTTTTAAAGTAGCAGATTGGATTTTATGGCTGATGAGGCTGAAAACTTTTGTTTCTCTTTGAGCGACACAAGCAGGCGTGGGAGGAGCGGTGAGAGAGCAGCAGTGATGCTGCCGGTCCCTCCGTCCTCCGCTTCCCCGGCTGTCGACAGGGAGCTGTGGACGAGGACGGGGTCGTGCGAACCCCCTCCCCCCACCCCTCCCCACCTCTCCCCGTCTGTCCCACCTGAGAGGCGGAGCTGAAGCTGGAGCGGCCGAGCTCGCTGACCTGCCAGATGTCTTTCCCGGGCATCATCCTAGCCCCCCCGTGACCCCCACGTACCATGCCCTCGCCACCAGGGTACAGGCTCAGCGACGGCGGGCGCTCCGCTTTGCTGCGGGTGGAAGGGGAAGGGAGAGAGAGAGAGAGAGTCACGTGAGACTGTGCTGGTCGCCATGGCGCCTTGCAAAAGCAGTCTGTCTACTTCAAAGCTCGCCGTGTTGCAACCACAGACTTCCAGGTGTGTCGTTAAGGTTTCACGAGACAACGCATAAATATGAAGTGCAATCTGAAAAGTGTGGCTTGCATTTCTTGTTGCCATCTTTCAAACTCGTTTTCATTTTCGCTTTGGGCCGCAACCAAATCAAGAATGTCTATAAAGGGTCGCTTGTACCTGGATGCATTGGTAACAAGCTGTTAATGAAATAGACAGCTGGCTTTCTCTAGACTCAGTTTGTACTTCTGGAGACAAAATAACACTGAACATCTTTTCACACTGATTTATTCCTATAGAAATAAGAGCTGTTTCTTATCTTGAAGTTGTATTTCTGTGGCATCCTGAGGTCCAGAGGAAAACAAACATTGCTACAGCAGGCCGTAGGTTTGACACATTCACTCTAAAATAAACATTTTTAAGATTTGACTCAGATTCTTGCTTCAGAAAACTAATTGCAAATGACTGTCAAACCTTTCCAGCTCTATTATTTTAACAAAACTTCTCATCAGTTGTGTTTTACCTCACAGTTATTTGATGCTTTTGTGTTTCACTTGCATAAGTTTGTGGTTGTAATGAGGCAACAAAAAAGATTCAAGGAGTAAGATTACTTTTGCAAAGCACCAGATCTAATTAACATATTCAGTCATTTCCTCCCTTGCAGGACTGGGTGTCATTTGGCATGCATTCAGATGGAAAACAAAAACTCGATAATCTGCTAATGCAAACAATAAACAGCCTCTCACAATCATCACTGTTCAAATCCGACTCATTTCAACATGTCAAGAACGGAAGTTCTTTCCTTTTCAAGGCTTTGAGAAGCTCCAAACTAAACTAAACCATCTCTAGTGTTATGAATGTATCTCCTCTGAGTCTAACTCAATCAATAATTCAGCTTAAATATTTGTTCACTTTAATGAGGACATATGTAACTTACTCAATTAACTCAACAGCCAACTTAGTTGGTCAAACTCAAATTGTGTCATTTAAGATAAACCATGAGCAAGAAAAGACAGAGACGGCAGGCAAGAAGACAAAAACATGAAAGATGAAGAGGAGAAGGTAGATTAGGAAATCTGGAAAAGACTCTGAACATGATGCTTAATGCATTCCTTATTTTTAATTAAAATTTGGTTTTAGAACACAAAGTCTGTGCATTCATGATTTTAAGTCGTTCTTACAAGCATTAATAACGCAGCAAATGCATAAGGGAAGTTTTATTTATTTTTTTTTTACAAGCGGCTTGCAAAGGTCTGAGCACTCCATGTCAATATTGTATGAGTGTTACAAACAAAACTAGTTTGTTACTATTCTCACGCTCACGTTCTGAGCGTGAGAATAAAATGCGTTTTACGAAAAGGAGCATTAATTTAACTGCTAAAGAGGAACAATACAGAGGAAAAAAATATCATGATTTTGGTTGTTGATTGCAACAAACAGCTGAAAAGGATTAAAATCTAAAACAGGATCAAAAAATTTAAAAGAAATCAGGATTTATTAAAAAAAAAAGAAAAGAAGAGACATAAGATAAAGGTTTATGTCGCGGCTTATAGAATGTCCTTTTGCAAAACCTCCATCAAATACGTATCTAATAAAAAATACCAAAATTATAAAACTTTTTAATCGAGACGTGTAATCTGACTGAATCGTTTTCATTTTGCAGAGACAGTAATTTTGACTTTGGGTGCTCAAACTTCCACACGACGCCGTTTAATTTCAGCAGAAAAACGGAGGATCTTGGTTTTGACTCCAAGCAGGTCAGTTTATAGGATGCAGCTGAGGGGAGGAGCGGGGGGAGGAGAGGGCAGCTATGGCACCCGGTTGGATTTACCTTTTCCTCCATGTGTGGCGTTGACTGTGCAAACAGCAGCACAGAGAGCAAAAGCCAGCAGGACAGACAAGACAGACAGATTAGTGAAAGACAGGAGACGGTGCAGTGATGACGCACAGAAACACACAAGTAGATCCTCAGATCACGGTTCAGTTGAATTTTTACAGTTTCCTCTCTTTAACGGTGGGGGGTTTCACTGCAGCAGCTTTTCCTCCAGTTCCTAAATAATGCACTCGGCAAACCTCAGTCGGCTTCACAGTGCAACGCCGGCCTCCATCGAGTGCTTTAGAAGATTCTCAGCATCATGATTTATTACATCAGACGCTGCTGCTGAGGAAAGTCAGGACGCAGCATCCACTTTAAGAAGATCATCACACAGGAAAAGAGACTAATATACAGCATTTTGACTGAAGCTGCTCCAGATGTCCTGCTCCTGGTTTTCCCCTCAGGCCCTGAGGCGGCGCTGCGCTCAGCGCTGCAAGCTGATAAATGATTACCAAACATTTCTATCTTCCAATGATTTCCCAAAACGGCGCTATCTATTTTTGGCTCACTGCCTCTGATCTGTAGCAGTTGTTCTCCCCAACACACGATGACGATGCAGAGAAAAAAAACACTAACAAACAAACAACAAAAATCCTGATATGTCCACGTAAAACACTTCCAACAAGACAACGCGTGAGAGTCACATGTCGAATCGACACATCAGGTGAACGACAGAGAGACGAGCCGAAGCGCGAGACGACGTCCACTCACGTTCGTCCACAGCCGGGGCCTTCTGATTGGCTGTTGCTCCCTGCTTGCTGCAGTTTGGACCGCTCTATGTGCTCCACGTACGTCTGGATCATCTGGGGAGCGAAAACACTTTGCTTTCAGAACAGAAACTGAAACTTCAGGTCTGTTATGAAAAGAGACCAATGGAAAGGAATCTGCCTTATTACATATCCTATGGTGACAATTAAGGTTGGCATTTGCAGTTTCTATGTTCAAGTGCAAAAATAAACATGTATACAATTGTTCATATTATAATGGAAGTTATTCTTATGCAAAGGGAAACTAAAAATAGAAATGGATGGATGGATGGATGAATGGATGGATGGATGGAAATAGAAACAAATAATGAAAAAAAATTCATTTACACAAAATTTAAATTATTATGTATATCTTTATGAAATATTATGTGACCTGGATATTTGTGTTGTAGTTCAAACATGCACACTAAAAAGGTTTTCAAGGCTTTTGGAACAGACACTGGCCCACAGCATGACAGCTCCTACACTGTAGTGTGCAGAAGTTGCTTTTTGCTTTTTTTTTTCACCCACATTCATAATTATGTCGATCTCCATAAAGTGTTTGTTATGGAAAAGCTCAATCCTCGTCTCATTTGATCAAACTCGACGTTTACGTGAGTTTTGGGGACCGAATGGTGGCAAGATGAAAGCAGGTCACTGTCAAACCTTCCGAGCAGAGGCTAACAGAAATGGTGCTGTATCTAAAAACCATAAGTCAGTATTTAACACTGTGATAAATACTGATCGACCTAAAAATTGCATATGTTTTATGCAAATTGTTAAGGCTGCAAGTAAGTGGGACATTTACTGAATATTTGTTGAACAAATTTAGTGTGACTGGGGACATAAAACCTCCTGGTCTGTAAAAGGTTTGTTCTTGAAATGCCGAGTGAACGGACAAACGTTTCTGCTTTTGAAAAGATAAATGACGTTGTTTACCTCGGTGTGGCGCTGGTGAAGAGCGTTGTACTCCTTCTTCATCTCTGCTTCACGCTCCTCAAGACGAGTGACTGCGAGAAAAAGAAGAAAAGGCGAATTTCTGGTTTAGATTCAATGAAAACGGCTGCTTCTTTATTACTCTGTAGTGCTCAATAAAACATGATTCAATCAGGATGAGTCAGATTAGCAGGAGAAGCTATTTCCAGGCTCCATCTTGAGAACTCCCATCTGGTTTCAGCAAGCCTGGTTTGTTTCCTAAATTGCAGAACGTCCACTCACTCTGGTCAGAGTAGTTCTTTGTCTTCAGCTCCAGCTGCTTCCCCTGAAGCTCCAAGAGCTCCACCTGCATCTGCAGCTCCTTCTTGTCTGCTTCCAGGCTGTCCTCAAATTCAATGAATTTCTAAAAAAAAAAAAAAAAAGTAAAGAGATACAATGAAATAAAAAACATTAACTCAAAGTTAGATTTGCTTTATTTCGGTAAATTTACATTACAAAAAAAGGGAAACAAAATAAAACAACATTTTGCTAACCAATAATTTACCATAAAGGAATAAGTTTATGCTTGTCTACCCTATTGATAGACTGAGCCGTCAACATAAATGAAAAATATCCACCATCCTTACGTCTACACACATAAATAAACATACAAATCAAGAAAAAGTGAAGGGTTTTATAGAATTATAGGGATCAGACACAGCAGACTGTTGGCTGATCTGATTAACACTGAGGTCAGTTTTAAGGCATTCCTGTGTTTGTATTTATTTATTTTTTTATCATCTTTTGATTCGTCTCACCTGGAGACATTTCACAGTTTGTTTCAGCGCGTAGCAGCGTAGCAAGCCGCACAGCTCCACAGCTCCACACCTCCACGTCTGTGTTTTTGTTTTTCATAAAGCTGTTTACAATGCCGCCCTTTTCCCCCCCAATGCTGTAAGTACACAGAGGCTTAATGCTGTAATCCTCTGACTGCAGGGAGACCAGAATTATTTTTGCAGCAGAGATACAGGACTTCACATGAAATAGCTCGGACAAAGATTTTGATCTAATTCTGACCCCTTAAAGTCACCTGAGATCATGTATTTTTTTTAGAAATCTATAAAATTATTGATTATGTCAATAAATCCTAAGGTAAATACCACCTTAAATGCCGTGCCTTTTCTGCCCCTTCACTGTCAGATCCTGAAACAGCATCCTGCACGTATAAGTAGTTCTAGTCTCTAGTCCTTCTATGTGTAACCTAATGTTCCTGCAAATCCAGCTGTTTCCTTTGTCAGAAAGCATCCGTAAACAAACGACGTCATGACGACCAAGGCAGATAAACAAAGATGAATTTAAAGGAGTTTAAAGCGGAACCAGGTTAGAAAACATTGCCCCAAACTTTGACGTCTCACAGAGAAAGGTTCGATACAACCGCCAGAAATAGAAACAGTATCACACAACCGCAGACCTAAACCGGCTGGCCAGGCAGAGAGAGATACATCGGCAAAGCAGCAAGAGGTAGATAGCAACTCTGGAGGAACTGCAGACATCTACAGCTCAGGTAGAAGAGTATAACTTCAACAGGTCTGTTTTTCTTACATGCAGACTACAGTGAGATTCAGAGCTATACTTCCAGAATAAAGTGTCGTCAGAGGTAGAATACAAATGCACACCACACTTTATTAGTAGTAAAAAAAAAATTTAAATTCAAAACCATTTTCAAAACCAGTTTGTCTATCAATCTATCAATACATTATTATTCTTTGTGGTTTTACATGGATAACTTTACAAGGAAATGTATCACAAAATTAAAATAAAATATACTTATTTTCCCTAAAAACATTTATTATTGTTACTATTATTTGTAAAGCTTGGACCTAAAATTGTTTTTTTTCGAATAAAATAAAGACTGAAAACATTTTTTTAGTCAGTATTTGTACCCAAAACTGTGTACATTTTTGACATCTGTCTTAATTTTATGAGACAACCGCTTCAAAAACCATCATCCCATCACTTTAGACTGGAAAAAGGAAGCAGTTCCATGAATAGGAATAAAATAACACTTTGAGTAGGATAAAAATAAAATCAAATATTATTTAGTCACACCAGCAACCCTCCTGACCCCACTAAGGGACAAGGGTGTAAAGAAATTGATGGATGGATGGATTATTTAGTCAAATTTCTTGGTTCTGTGTACATTCTATCCAGGATGAATAATTCATCCGGTATCCTTGTGATGATCGAGTGGAACTAATTTACTTCCCTGACAAACCGCAACTAAGTGCATTTCGGTCACATTTTTAGCTATTTATAACATGTGAAATCCGTGAAGAGAGAGAAGTGACAACAGCAGGGATGATGCTGAGAAATCTGCACAATAGCTGTGAAATCCTGTAGACCTATTGTCGGGTCATACCTGTTCAACCTGAGGAATGCTGTTAATTCAAATAAGATCAAAAAACCAAACTGGAACAGAAAGTATAACGCATGTGATGCTCAGTGATGAAAGCTGACTGGTCCACTAGAGGAAAAAAAATGGCAGCTTATTTTCAAAACAGGTAATGGGAGTCTTGATTTATGGACACGTCGAGGTTCTGTCTTTGTTTTCCACCATCCCAGGCCCCGCAAACCTTGTAACCTGAGCTGCTTTTTGCTCCAGCCTCCCAACATTTACTCAAGAGAGAGAGTTTTAATGTGTTTTGAGATTCCCTCCATGTTTTGTCTCTTATTAGCTTTTTGTCTCTTGACCCGAGTCCAACTGCGGCTCCGTGAGCTGCAGCCTGTTTCTTTCTCTCTGCTTTTATCCCGTTGTCTGCTCAAATCGGGTTACAGTGCCAGCGCTCTGTGCAGCTATTGATTTCCTTGACTGCAACCGTGCGAACGTCGTCCCATCCCCCACCGAGCGCCGCTCATGGTCAGACAAAACGACCGGTTTATCCGTCGCATTGTGTTCTTTGGTCAAAACCGTGAAGGAAAAGAAAAAAAAATGCTTTATTTTGTGACTCATGAACTGTGGGTTTATCTTACTCAAAGCTCTCCAATATTTGTTGCTGACTTTGGATGCCACTGACCCACTGCCAATGACTAACTTATACTATGTTTCTTTTCTTTTTTACCACACCGACTTTGTGAACTGGCAGAACCGATTCAAGGTTGCATGAATATTTAATGTGGGAAACCCTCACTTGACCACCAGCTTGACCCTTTAGTTTCTCTAAGGAAAGGGTCCAAGGTATGAGAAGAAGTTACAAACGAAAAAAGTAAACAGCAACATTTACCATTTCATTCATTTCATAATTTCCGTTGGGTCATTTGCAATAAGAAAATAGGGGAGGGGAAAAACACACAGTTCAGTAGTGAAACACAGAACCGGAGGAGATGCTCAGGCTGAAGCAGAGCTTAATTTAACCTTTTATCCATTATCTTACCTAAGCCGCTCCATTGTTCCAAGTGTTTACAGAAAAAATTTAAGATAAAAGATATGCAACAAGTACTAGCTTTAATTTGCAGTTACTTATGAATATTTCCAATGTATGTCGCACTTTTCTTACACTAGTAAATATCTTAATTGCCAACTTGACTTACAATTTTAGGATCCGGCATTTTTAAGTGTAAACAAACGGTGTCTTGAAGAGAAAATATGGGTAATATTACTGGGAGCTCTGGAGCTTCGATCTTTCTTAAATTATATCGTTTGTATGTCGTTTGTGTAACTGATGTGTAAAAGTGAAGGATGAACTCCAACTCGGCTGTGTATTTCCTGGGTTTTTATTACGTTTCCCAGAATCTCTTTGTGAGTTACCCATCATCCATCCATCCATCCATCCATCCATCCATCCATCCATCCATCCATCCATCCATTTTCTTTACACCCTGTCCCTTAGTGGGGTCGAGAGGGTTGCTGGTGCCTATTTCCAGCTAACTTTGCGGGTTACCATATTTACAAAAAAAACCTTCTCTGAGTTGTTGGGACCTTTTTAAATTTCTACGTTTTTCCCACTTGCAGTTGCATTTTTACAGTGAAGTGGAGAGCCCTGACATTTCTTAGTAATTTGCAAATACAATATGCTGTATTATGCAGCAGGAAGTGGTTTAATTCAACACATTTGTACTGAAAACGCTCTAAACTTGTTAAAAGAACCCTCTCAGAAGAGCCGGTGAAACGCATTAAGAGTAAAGTTGATGCTTGTATGGATACCAGTGAAATCCTGAATTACAGTTAAGGCACTTTATGATGTACTAAAAATGGCTACAGGTGGAGTATGTGCTTTAATTTAATAGCTTACATGTTGCACTACTTTACTCTTTCTGTTTTTCTCTGTTTTGTTAGAGTGATGCTGCTCTCCAAGCACTGCTGCAAGAACCCACAGACTGATTGTTTCTTTACTTTTGTGTTTGCATATTGAGATCTGTTATTTTATATGTGCATATACTTCACAGGCCTGGTGACAGCACTCTGTAAGTGAAGCATGTTACTAATATATCGCTTTTCTGATGGCGGAAAGCCCAGAGAATAACAGCAGCCATCTTGACAGCCTTTTGGTGGCAGTAATTAATATGAGGGGTTTGGGTTTCTGCCCAGGGCGGCATCGTCTATTGGGTGGCATCAAGCAAACCAAAATATCATAGAACTGTTCCATGCATAGTTTTTTTTATTGCCTGTGGCAATGAATTATCACTTGATGCTGTTTCTGCGTTTTTGAAGTTTGTTCTGTTTTCTACAATCTCTGTTATATAAATTTTGCACATGGTCAACTATTTAAAATAATGGAAAAAGTATTTTTTTAAAGGTAATAAATAAATAAATAGATCTTGTTAGGAACAAAAAAGTCATTTTTATTAAAATAACAATATATAGATTGAAACCTCCACCGTATTTATTCATCCATTCATTTATTCATTTTACTGAAAATGGGCACAATCCTTATTTTACGAGATACAAGGTATAAAATAGTTTATTCAATGACACCTTAGCACTGGAACCAGCAGCAAATTGAGAAAACTTTTAATAAAAAAAATCAACAGGTCAGACAAGGACTGATTTATTTTTACACTGTTCCTGAATGTCGATATCTGTCTGATGTTGACCGATGTGTCTATAACATTAATGTCTAGTTTTTAGTGTTCCTGAAAGGTTACAGCATTAAAACTGTTTTTTTTTCCAGTTTATTCTTTCACCTTCATTGAAGGACTAAGTGTGTGTGTGTGTGTGTGTGTGTTATATTGTGTGTGTTGGGGCGAGGAGAAATTCATCCATTCTTACACAAACCACTGATTACAGCTGGTGCAACTATTAACGTTTCTTAAATGTTGTTTTTAGACAGTAAATAATGGGCTTAAGTCCAGAAGAATTTATTTATTTAATTTATTTAAAGTTTATTTGATAGGGACAGACACACATTGACATAGACAAACCGCACAAAACAGCAGTCCCATGCCTGCATCATGGTGCAATAGCAACAGCTAATTCGCAGCACTTGTCCCTAGATGGGCTTTTAAAGAATAACGCTAAAAAATTGAAGTGAAATAATTTTAAATTGCACAACATAATATATACAAACAGAAAAATATAAGAAATTAAAAATGGGTACAGGTCTGTTTGTGACATAAGATTTTTGAACATACTAAAACTGGTTACAGACTTTAAATGAACAGGAAGTGAGTTCCAAGCTGCAGATCATCTCACAGACAGAGGACTTTGAGCAAAAGTGGTTCTTGGAAAGGGGACCTTACAATTTCCATCCAAGGCTGCTCTGGTAGATCTGCTATTGCCCTGCAGTCTCTGTATGCAATTACTTAATGGTATTGGTGCAACTCCACTTAAACACTTAAAATCAATTTTAAAACGTTATAATTTGGGAAATTTGTAAAATCTAAAATGCCAAATTTAGCCAAAATGTGACTATGATGGAATCTAATTGGCTTTTGATATAAAACCTTCAAGGCCCGATTAGAAAGACTTGCTAATGGTTTGAGTATAGTTTGATTAGTCTGAGACCAGACAGTAGCTCCGTAGGTAAAATGTGAAGATCAATGAGTTCAAAAACATCTCTGCACAGTTAAGTGTCAAACAATGTCTAATAATTTTAAAAAAAAGTTTATATTTGATCTAACAGTTTTGCAGATTTTATCAACATGGCTCTTAAAATTTAACTGAGCATCCAAAATTATTCCAGAATTAATTAAATTAAATCCAGAAAAATTTGAAATTGTTTTAGACATCAGAAAAATATATATATATAAATGAAATAAAATAAGATAAAGGTTAATTCTTGACTAAGAATGTAATTTATTTTTGGTTTGTTTGTTTGTTTGCGGAGTGCTGGTGGAGGTCCCCTGCTTGCCCTGGGGGGAGCAGAACCAGCCAAGTTCGCTGATGTCGTGGACCGGCTCTGTCACTGTACAGTAATAACTATACTCTGCCTATACTGCATAGGTTGTTTCTTGTAATGTATCTGTTATTACTTGTAAGACTGTAAAAACCTCTACACACATAAAGTATTTTGATGAATAATAACAGACTGATACCAACAGTCTTTCCAGAAGGGCCGTGCCTGATGAGGTGAGGATGAGGATGAAGGAGTGTGTGTGTGTGTGTGTGTGTGTGTGTGTGTGTGTGTGTGTGTGTGTGTGTGTGTGTGTGTGTGTGTGTGTGTCACCCACCTCCTCCGCCTGCTTACGCAGCGCTTTCTCCCGCTCGTACTGGGTGATGAGCTGCTCGTTGTCCTCCTTCAGCAGCTCCAGCTCCACCTCGTGCTCCTGGTTCTCGGTCAGCACCGCGTCCAGGTTCTCCAGGACGTTGACCACCAGCGGCATCAGCTCCTTCACCACCTCCTCGTCGTAGCTGTGGATGAGCCGCTCGAACTCCCGGTAGATGCTGTTGGCCAGGCCCGACACCCGCTCCGACATCACCGTGCCGGAGCCGTAGTCGTCCTGGTAAACCACCTCGTCTATCTCCATCATCTTGGCAGCTGCACTCAGTTTATCCAAACAAGACTATATATATATATATATGTAAAATGTTCAGGCCTGTAAGGCTGGACTGTCACAGTGTTATGACCCCGTCAGCACTTAGGGTGGGAAATAGAGGGTATTTAATCACAGTCTCTCCTCCAACAGGCTGCAGGACGCGCTTATTCCATCTTCTGCAGATGCGCCGGTTGCGCGTGCTGCTGTGTGCGGATAACCTTGAGCTGTAAAAGGGCCATATTGGGTAAAAATACGCTGATAAGCACAGAGCGTTTCTGAATCGTAGTCTCAGCAGGCTCTGCCCCCCAGCCGCGGCCCAGCCTTCGGCCCCGTCCCGCGGAGTGATCCGGCCCGGGGTTCGGCCCTCTCCCAGCCCATGCCGAGGAAACCAAAAGCCTCCGACGATGATGTTGCACCTGCTTCTCAGCAGCCGCAGCCACGGACCCCTGCCATTACACTGGCGGGGGGAATAAATAAATAATAAATAGGTGAATAAATAACCCGCTGGAGCCCGAGCCGCCACTATAGCCGCGGTTCGCCCATGTTTTTCTCCTCTTCCGGCGGGCCGCCGGGGAAGCTGCGTCGGGCGTTGGTGGTGATGTCTCCCTTTGGGAGAGGCTCTCCCTGCCGTTCAGATGGAGGAGCCAGCTGACCGAGTCAGACCCACGTCACGCCGTCTGCAATCAGTCAAGTCGCGCGCACCGACAAGAGAACAGCTGTGTGATTTCAAAATAAAAGCTGCTTCCATGTGTCTGTGTGGACCTCTGCTGGACGATTTAGAAATCTTTATTATTGCGTCTTATTTGCTCATTAATTGTAGAATTATGTAGTGGGGCATAATTATTTTTTTCAAAATTAATTTATAGCTTTTGACCCTTTACTGTAAAAGAAACCCCAAACCTGTGTTTTCTCAGGAATTTATAGATCGACACACAAAAACATAGAATTTTGAAGTGAATGTGTGTTGCTCAATTTGAATGGAACATTTTTAGCTTTCTTGTTTCGACAACTTCAGCAGCATTTATCACCTGCTACTCCTTTTTCCTTTTTGAAAAAAAGTTGGTTGCATTTAATTATTTTCTATTAAATTCCCCCAGTTTGAGGATTGACATGATTTCTTAGTCCTATTAATACAGTTAGTTCCGTTTTCCCTCCCTCTAGTTTCATGCTCACTAAAACTAGGTGACAGATCTAACTACCCTTACATTAAATTGTCTAATTTTCTTGAAAAAAAAATCAGTGCCGTTATGATTGCAATGCATATGTACTGAATATATATTTAAGAAAATATATATTCTTGTTTGAGAACATGCTTTTACAGTAAAAATGTAATTTCCTGAAGAAAAATACCCCAAAGCTATGAAATTCATTTCGGACAAATAACAGGAAATTATTTATTAGCATTTGTTACTATGAACTGAGTAATAAGTCTTGTAATTGTAGTTTCCCACTTAATAAAATTATAAAAAATATGCATCTAAAAAAACGTCATAAACATAGACAAGTATTAAAATTTTTTTTATCAGATTTACAAATCTATTATTAAAATGGCCTACTTAATTATCTACATGCATTCATACACAGGGAGTCTACAGAAACTGAATAGATATTTTTTTAACCTTTGCTTATCTCTGTTAGTTTTATGTTGAAAGTATTAAACCGGAAGTTCAGATGTTTCTGACGGGGGATTACTTGACTTCTATCCGCATCAATAACTGATGCCAGAATCTTGGTCTTAACGACCACTCTTCAAAAATGTTAAATAAATCACTTTATATAGCTGACAACAGGCGCTATTTATATTTAACCACCATTTTAACATAACCTACCCAATTTATAAAATTGATATATAAATCTTCCTTTATAGAGATTTGCTATGTAGACAAAGCAATTAAGTGCCTGTCAGGGTTAAGTTATTTAAACACAGAAAACGGGAATATCTCGTGTAATGTGTAGCTGTTAAGGTCTTGTGACCGACAGTGACTCAGCAGCCTTGTTCCTCTTCAGCTTCATTTTAGAAACTGACAGACTGAAGTCCAGAGGAGGAAATCAGCGATTATTTCACAACCATATGAAAAGGCAAGTCGATCCAGTTTCGCTTGCAATCTTTACTTTGTTAGCCTGTCAAAATAAAACCCAAGACAAAACGATGAGGTTTGTGGTTGTTGAATGTGCGAAAAGGACATGAATACTTTCGCTAGCCACAAGTTTTTTGTTTGCTCTGCTGAGAAAAACATGTCTTGGTAATAACTTCTAAATGTTGGTAGGACAAACTTGCCTCACAAGTGATGCAACAATTCCCCCAAACCCCCAGTTTTAAATAACCATTTCCTACCTGTATGGTGATTTCATGTTTCCTCTGTATATGTATTGGTTTTTTCTGGGTATAAAACAAAACAAAACATGAGTTTCTTGGCTATATTAGTACTCTGATGCATCAGAGTGAATGTCTAGTTGCTTTCCTCTGCATCACACCCATTGTCCAAGTCTATAAAATGCATCCCAACTAGTTGTTTTCTTCTGCTGTAATCAAATGTAAACATACGAATTCATGTCACAGCCAACTGCAATTGACATGTAGATGATTTCAATTCCTCTGCAGTGAAATCAAGGTCGGAGTGCAAACAAAACAAAGCTCAAATGCAAAACAAAAGTTTTATTTCAATACACAGGACTCCTTTCTTCTGCTGCACTCATTTGCTGCCAGGCACATCAAACAGAGAGGGGACAGGCTGGAATAACTCGTCTGTGCTTAACGATGTGGATGAAAAAGGCGATCAGAGGAGCCCACCTGCACTCAGGTGGGCTGCGAGCTTGTTTAGAGTTCACACGTCTTCAGCCGTTTTAATTTAAAACATAAACAGAGGCTGATCCCCCCCCCCAAGCAAAAGGAAAGGCATGTTCTCAGTTAACGCAAGCAACGAGGACAGAGCAGAGAAGTAACCCGCACAGTACATTCACATACAATCAAAATGGAATTTACTTTGAGAAAACATTTAAAAGTCAATCTTAGGATTCAAAATTGCTTGTTTGTGTGTCTTTTTTTGGCACCCGTACAGCTTGTATTTTAATGTCATTTTTGTCTACGTGTTAGGCAACAGTAAATAAATAAAAAAAAGATGACAAATGCTAAGCTAATAAGGTGTCTAATTACACATTTAAATGCTAAAAACCGTAAGGATCCGATGGGTCAAAAATATCGCAAGGATGCTAAATCTCTTGAAACATTTTGCACAAAACTTTGGTATGAAAAAAAAACCCAAATCTATTTCTCTCTCCTGACTAAAAGGCAACATATTAGGTTTATTAATCAGTATCAGTTCCACAATATAAACCCAGGTCCATTGAGGTCAAAAATAAAAATTCTCCATTTAATTTTGAAAATTTGCTTTCATCCAATCTACAAACAACAAGAATAACCGCACAACTGAGCTGGAACACTGTTACAGTCATGGTGATTGGGAAATATCTAGCTAGCTGATTGACTTGTGTGTGATTGTATCATTGCAGGATTCAGTGAGGAGGAGGAAGGATGAAGAGTCAAAAAGACAGGACTGAGACAAAGAGTGAAAAGTGCAAAAAAAAGTTGAAAAACAACTAGAAATGAGAAATCTGATGTAGACAACAGCACCAACAAAGATCTACAGGCAGCTTGTGTATTGTACAAATGAATTAACCGCTGGAGGTGCAGAACAGGAATGACGGAGAATCAACAGGGAAGCAGACGATGAACAGACTGGGAGAAGCGGTGTGTGTGTGTGTGTGTGTGTGTGTGTGAGATCATCAGTAGAAAACCACGCTGGACTTTCCTCCAGGGGGATTGAGGACCCTGTTGTGAGAGCGAGGCTTGGGCCCCAGGTGAGGCTCGTGGTTCTTCGGCATCGTCTCGTCAGGAGCCGCTGCAGCAGGTTTGGGATCCGGACTGGCCGAGGCGGCTGGAGGCTCTTCCTTGGCTGGAGCAGGCGCAGGGGGGGCCACCTCCTCTTTCACTGCTGGCTGGCTCACTTTGGCTTCAGGTGCTTAAAGGAGAGAGAGAAAAAAATAGTTTCTCAAAAGGTGGCTGGCAACAAGGCGTCACAATAAATTAAAACTGCTTCATGTCCAACACAGAGGAAACTAAGGTGCGATCACAAACTTCTCCTGCAGTTCTTATTTGAAGAGTTTCCTTTACTTACGAGGGCAGAGAAAACAAATCTTTGTTTCTAAGACTTTAGCACTACTGTGTTTACAGGTTGCCTCAGAAACAGAGGGGGAGTTTCTACACTAAGTAGCAGATTAGTGGAATACATAGTTTTGCTAGATTTAGATTCCTGAAAAGAAGAAAGAGTCTTTTCCATGTGACCTAATGCTGTACCATATTTATTCTTAATAAATGCAACACGGAGCCAATAACGGTATACATTAGGTAACAAAAATGTACAACTTTGGGCTAATATGACTATGAAGCATTCACTGAATTACGAGTACTGAGTGGATTGAGAACAAATAACCCATTTATGCAAGTACCAAGCACAGACCTGTAGCCAATTTATTTCCATATTCATGTCTTTTAGCAAAAATATTGCCAGCATTTCAAAAAACCAACATTAACTCACCTGGTGATTCAGGCTCAGGTCCAACACTTAGATTGTCCTGCAATAAAATCAGATACATTTATTTTATTACAAAAGGGAAATATATCAACTCAGTTTCATTTTGATGGGGAAATTTTATATATATATATATATATATACATATATATATATATGTATATATATATATATATATGTTCTTTGTGTTCTATAAAACCAGGGATCATGCAACACAACAGGATTGTTTTGCATGACAAAGCAATAATAAAGTACAGTTTGTAGCATCCAGAAGCAAATTAATTATGACAGAAGACTCCAGACATAAATAAAATTTTCTGCAAATGTAACAATGTTTGAGGGTACAACTGATTTATTTATTTTTTTATCATTTACATCTTTTCTTTTTGCTGAAAAGCGTTCCTATTTTTCATTAATCTGATTCCGGTGACACTGTAGCCTAAGTAGTGATTGAATAAGTGAATACAAGACACTTTCTGTGTATTGGCGCCACAACAACAAATCACTTCCATTCCATGCAGTGTAAAACATTTTAAATGAAGCTAAAAGCTGATTTTTTTTTTTTAAATAAGTAAATCATAGGACAGGAGCAAAGCGGAGAAGAAGGGAAGAGATGTTACAACGGGTTCAATCCGAGTTCCTCTTCTTGGATCCCCAAGCAAAATGAGAACAGTTTTACACCAAACCCTGTGACTGGCCACAAACTAAAGTGGTTCAGGAGCTCAGGCAATTCTACAACACAAACCTAAGACGGTTGAATTACTAATCCTTTTTTATATGTGAAACTGAGTTTTCCAAGTTAATTTTAAATTATTATTATTAATCTGCCATGTGTTTCAAGTACTGAAACATTTTCTTTTGGATCAAAAAATGAAAGGTTCAACATTCATATATCTCCACACAACAACTTCATTTTTATTATTATTAATAATCTGGTCTCAAACACGCGAGTTTTTTGTAATAACGTGGATAGTAAATTTTATGTTTAGTCTCATTCTGAGATCAATTATTAGAGGCAAATCTGACTTTTTAAGGATTGCATTTCAGTAATCCTTAAAAAACTGAAACAACTCAAGTTCTGTGGCTGCAGGAGAGTTAAATGAAGAGTCATTGAGAAGAATCTGAATCTCGTCAGAGTAAAAGTTATCAGTAGTTAACGAAGCCAAATAGGAGGAATCAGAGCACAAAAAGGTGCTGTGTTTATAATAGAAACTGAGGTTTTTCTTTAATCCAAGAGACCAAAAGGTGGGCTTCTGGTCTACCTTTGGTTTGTTTGGGTGGCTTCGGCTGGGGCTTTCAACAGGTGTGCTTTCTGCAGACCCAAATATGTTGCTGGAGGCTCCACCTGGAGGTACTGGTCTCTGTGGCTGAGATGGTGCTTCGGGTTCCCCGAATATCCCGCTGCTCTTCCCACCTGCAAAAAGTATCAGCAAGCTGTGGTCACACTTTGGAGCAGTAATAAAGTCTGGATGACGCTGAGCTACACAGTTAGATATCAACAGTGTTTGATAGAAAATTGTTTTATAAGGTTGCACATTTCTGTGAATCTGAGTTTGATAATTCCCCCCACACCTTGTTAATTTACCATTACTGTAAAGTCTCTTATTTTTTTATATTTAATCCTAATATGAATCTGCATGCTTCAAAGTGTCTGCCATCAAGCTGCTGGAAAACCTGAAATTATCCACTGACAGACATTAATGGATGTTTCCATTCATTTTTCCTCAGGTTACAACAACATTCAACTGTAATCTGGGTGTAGAAACAAATTCGTGTCCCATTGTGAGCGCGATCTAATGACAGGAAAACAAAATGCAGACAAGTTTGACAGCTAGACTGAGCTCAGATCTTATTTCATTTTATCAGACACTTGACAGATCCCAGAGGAGAGTTATGAGCAAACACACAAGAGCTATATTTATACTGGCTTTATCACATCAGACTCACAACTTTCACACTTTAGACTGGGACAAAGCTGACCTGGAGGGTTGGAGCGTCTTGATACGCTTTGAGGCTCCTCTGGTGCGGCAAAAACTTTAGAGGCCATCTTATTGGACCGTCTCGATGAAGTGCTGTCCTCTTCGTAGCCACCAAAAAGGTTACTGGAGCCGCCACCAGGAGGCTGCAACACCCTGCATGGAAAAAAAATAAAAAAATCAAACAATAACTCTTACATTATAGACTCTTATCTCATTCAGATATACAAATATTCCTTTACTAGGAAACCAGGACAGATAACATTTTTATTCTTTGGTTAAAAGTTCATATCTCTAAACTAACAGACTGCATCGGTATTCAGAAGACTCTACGGTTAGAATGGAAGACTTCAGAGTTTGGGAATTTAAAAACACTTTATTCATCACTAAACATACTGGGGGGAGGAAATGTTCAGACTTCTAGTATCTGGCATTTAGTACGTCAACAGGAAACACCCATAGGGAATCCCGTTTACAGTCAGCAAACTGCAACAACCATGGTGATGCTGAAAACAGTTTAAATGCCAATTCTGTGTGTTTTCTTCTCTTTCTTAACAATAATTCAATCCTGTTTAACAGCTGAACAGTTAAAGCTCTCTCTCTCACACGATGCTTCTGTTCCGAATGCCAATATAAATATTTAATGATCCATCTTGACAAAAAATGGCTCCTGTACAGTTACAATAAATTAATAATGAATTATTTCAACAGAAATTCAAGGCCTTTTTTGTCAAATAGAAAATTAGAACTGTTAAATATTCTTAATTAAGATTGAAGAATAATAAGATCAAGTTGCATGTCTTGTAAGTGAAATTTTTATTTGTATAAACACCACTGTCCCATAACCTGGAGTGTATTACTGTATTAGTAGATTACCAGTGAGATGGTAAAAATCAACCTTTTTTATAATACTATAAATACTTAATTACCAAAGCAATTAACATTCCAGTTTCCCCATTAGGTAAAAACCTATTTTGAAGGCTCTCCTTTACAGATATTAAAATGAACTGATCAGCTAAAATTAATATTTATGTGTTGGAGTTTAAACAAAAGATTTCAGATCAGAAATGGGACACAAAATCTCATAGTTGAACCTCTGAAAAGTGGTTCTACCGCTCAGCCATACCTCCAGTTTTTCCATTTCTTGTGCCAGAGTTGGCAGTGAAAACAAGAACGACTGGTGCAAAGTAAGCACAGGCTCCATGTCAGGCTCCAACTGCTGATTTTTTGTTGTCAAAATAAAGAATGTGTACTCAAGTTGTAAAAAAACAAAAAACAATTGACTTTAGAAATTATGTTTTTGTCTTTTAGGAAATGGAGAATGGGATCTGAAAACTGAAACACATTCACATACAGCTCTGAAAAAGACTAAAAGCAAACTATATTTTCAACATAACACTGGGACTCTGGTTGAGCCTAAAATGTAGTGAGTAGTTATTTTCAGAATGGATCTGGTTAAACAGCCACAAAATAATGTATTTTTTTAAAATAAGTATAGACATAAACAGTATGTAATCTGCCTGTATAATGTGGAAGCCAAACATACTGCAAGCGCAGCCAAATTACATGTTATTTGATTATATGTGCTGGGGGATAAAGCTGTATGCATGAAAACAATTTTTTTTTTAAGTTTGACAATATCTCTTTAAAACATGACACAGCTAACTTGCAGTCAACTGTTTCGTGAGGTTGACCGCATAGCTGATGTTTTCGAATGATAGTAAAAGAAGAAGAAGAAAAAAAAACCACTCCTGAGTAACAAGAGCAATGTGACCACGCCGCTGTTATTGGTGAATACAAAGACGAGCAGAGCATTTCCCACTTCCGCAGGGACAGACAACGCCTGGCAGGCTAGCTTGAAGGCTATCTTGACTCTTGAGTTTAACTTAAACAATAATACTTAGAATTACTAAGCTGGGTAAATGGTCATATTACATTATGTGAAATTACCCTGGTAAAAAAAATATATTTACAGCCTCATGTTTGAAGAAATTAGCAAGTGACGTTGCAAGAAAGCGGAAAAACGTTACCCGACAACGTTTATCAACAGTCAAAATAAGCCTCTATCTTTCGGCTAAACTAGCCGTTAGTGGGCATTATAGTCACCTGGAACTTGGTTTTCCACCGCTATCCAATCCTTGAAACATGTTCGTCGAAGTCATGGTGGTTTTGTTTGAACTACGTCAAGTTTAAGAAGGAAACTTCTTCAGTTCGCCACCTAGACGACCAATAACTTCGCCCCCTGTCTGCACTGCAGCCAACAAAAGTCCCGAAGAATTTAACTCCACCCAGCTGTGACGCAGAGAGTTATCATTGGTCAGCGGTCAACTGAGCAGTAATAGGGTTTGCTTGGTTCAGTCACCCTGAGAAGAAAATGTAGTCGACTGGCGGAGTCTAATTTCCTAAGACACAATTGCTTATTGTATTTTTATAAGTTTTACATATACAAAAAGTTAATTTTTCAGTTGCTTCGTTACCCTGCGGAAACGACACTTATACGTGTCTACTGTTATTGTGAGTGGCAAGTTCGCTTCGGAAGCCAATGTTTTTGAGGAAATAACCTTACAAAGCTCTTTTCCATATGCACTACAACCTATGCTAAATTTCTTTTTATATTTACGTAACAGTGTCTGCCGTATTGTGAGTGGCAAGTTACTCTTGGAAAAAGTTTTTTTTTCCCAAGGCACTTATACTTAAACTGTCTCAGATGTGTAAACAGAAAAACTGAAACTTACAGTAGTTTGAGTTTGACATATAATCATAAAACACTTTTTATTAAATTTCTTTAGCGTTTTGTGGCATTGTGTTTTAAACTATGTGACTTGGGTCAAATGTTTCGGTATTTTTCAACAACCTTCTCCCATGCTGGAATTTTGGGTCATTTCTCAGCAGAAGCTTGCTTATCTTGTTAGTTCTGCTCACAATTTATTTGCTCAGACTTAGATCAGAGCTTTGAGTTGATTAACCAAAACACTGATTTTGTTGACCTTAGGCCACTTCACAACTAATTTGATTGTGTGATTAAGACTGTTGTCTATGGAAAGACCCACTTATTTCCATGTATTAACTTTCTGATTGATTTCGGGAGATCCTGCTGTAATATTTGTTGATAATGTTCTTTCCATCTAATTTTTGATGCGCACCAGTTCCCTCTGCAGCCAAAACACCTACACACCATAATGCTGGTTCCCTCTGTAGGGATCAAGCCTTTACCATTTTCTTCTAAAATAAGATTCACAGGTGTGCCTCTGTGACATTCAAAAGGAGCAGACTGACCACTGAGAAACTTCTAAAGTCATGACATAATCATCTGGGCTTCAACAAATTGTTCTCAGCCACAGAGATATTTGGCATGTAAACATGATTAAATAAAAACTTCTCTACAAAATAACCGCCTTAGTATTTATTTTTAAATTATGTATAATGATATATTTTATCATTTATTCAGTTACTATTCAAAGATCTCACACTGTAGCCACAGACCAGACAATAAAACAGTTTTACTTAAAATCCTTTAAACAGAACAGGCTGAAATATGCCACTCGCAATATGGGGGCGACGTTTACGTACGATCCGATCTACTGCTCTTCCGTCTGCGTTTTTCGGGATACGCCTATAAAAAATTCAAACATATCCTCCAGATTCCACCCGTTGAATTTTTGGTGGTCAAAAGTCAATCTGGGAGGAACTAATCCTGGAAGAAAAAAAAAAAATTTACAGTTTATTCAATAAAAAGTTGAGATACAACACGATTGGAATCAAAAGAGTGAAAACTGTTTTTAAGCTTCAAAGTTTCTGATCGGACAATTCACGGGGCATGACAGGAAGAAAAACACAATTGGTTCTTTGTGAGTCTTCCCTCAACAACGGTTGGCAGATCTTGCTGTCAGTTAACTTTCAAACCGCCGCCCTCCTAAACAGTGGACCAATCACGGCTTTTGTTTTGAGTTGTAGTAGGAGGGACTTCGCACCTCCCCGGGAACTGTCATCCGCACCAGGTTGCAGACGGTTAGCAATGCTAGCTTCCCTCTCGGTTAGGAATAGCATTGGGAAGCTTCAACTTCAGGTAATTATTCAACTCAGCTGCGTATTATTATAAAACTAACAGGGTTGGGATCTATTCTTTGTAACGGTATTTTTGTAGTTAGGCGGTTTAGCAACATTTTAGTGTTTTTTCAACGACTTAGCGTTAACGTTAGCTAACCTAACAGCATTAGCAGCTAAGCTAGGTAGCACCTTATGCATGTTGACAGTTCTTTTCTAAATGTTTTTCAATGCTCATATAAAGAACAGTTCATGCGAACAGCTCATTATTACAGAACCGTAATTCTTCTGTGTGTTTTTAGCATTTTATTAGAGGAGCAAATCTGTTGAGAGAATATAGGAAGCTCAAAGCTCGTTGAATAGTTGCATGTCAGGGATGAAAAATGGTTTTTAACTTAGTGGGATAACGTTCGCTTTCTTTTGTGCAAGTGTTTTGCTGACATGCGAGCAGCTTTTAAGAAGGTTTTAAAGATGTGAAACACGCAATTATTGGCGCACAACTCTGCCTTTGTTGCAACTGTTATGAAATACAGGAAGATTTTGTATTATAATTTCATATAAAAAAATATATATATAAAAACTGTTTTTGATCCTCTGAATGACCAGAGTTATGTTTTACACCTGACCAACCATAAGGTGGGACACATGGAGGGATTTAAATATTTAGTGTCACCTTACAAAGAATGTGCTGCCTCTTCATTTTCAGATTAGGCATGTTTAATTGTTTTTTTTAATAAATATATTCATTTGCTTCTATTTATTGTACCGCACAATTTGATTTGGGTAATATAGCACAATTATATTGCAGGATTACAGAAGATCACACAGAATGAGAGAACTGATTTTTCATTCAAGGGTAAAATGTCTGGACTTAATGTTCCAGTTGTGATCACAAAGATTGATTGGTGCCCATTTCAGAAATGTATTAAATATAAGTAGTAAGCAGTCAATTTAAGCATTAAAGCTGAAATATGTGCGTTAAATAATTAGCAAATCTGATACAATTTCTGCAGGCGATTGTGACGTATTGTCAAGTCTTATATGCAGTCATGTTAGTGTAACTAACATACTTCTCATTTTAAACGGGCTCGGCTGACTGAAAGCGTTTGAAAATTGCTCATCCACATCTGAAGATGCATACATTAAATTTGGAAGTTGTTTTCTATTTGCATTTATTATAGCAAGGGGGGGAAAAAGCCTCGTTGAGTTAATGTTGTTGCTGATAGAAAACAGTTGAACTGCGCAGAGTTCAGCTCAGTCGAAAGCAGGAGCAAGAAGAGGGCAGGCAGCGGAGGGATCGCTTTCGGCTTTATTATGCTCAATTTGACCGGTAATTGCCAAGCAAAGCGGTCGGACTCATGGTGAAGAGAAAGAAGACGTGTTCCACCTCCGAAGAGCTCGAAAATGGGTAAAAACGGGCTCGAAACAAACACTTTATTTAGAGGTCGAATGCAGCGAGGGGCTCCTCTCGTCGTCGTTTCTGCAGGGCGCTAAACTGAAAGGCGCTCGCGTTTGAATTTAGTTTGATTTATTACGGATATTATTGCACGTTAAAGACGAAGGATTCCCGGTAAAACACCGGCGCCGGTCGCCAAACAGCTTCGGTTGTCAATTTCGATGTATTTCAGTTTGGTTAATTTCTACATTTTGGCGTTGTTTTGACGGGACCGAAGAGGGGATTTGAAACAAACAGCGGCGGCCATGTTGAGAGACAGTGACCGTCGTCTTTAGAAGTTAATTTCGCCCGACGCCTCGCTCCTAATTGAACAAATTTCCCTCTGAATGTGTCCCTGGCAGCATGACGCTGGGCTCCAGGGAGGGGATCGGCGTCGATGGGAAGCCGAACCCGTCCAGAAAGCCCGACGGCTGCGACGAGGAGGAGGAGAGCGGAGAGCAGGCGAGCGACGAGCGCAGTACAAAGGGAGAGGAGCGAGTGGAAATTCTTAATCCATCAGCCGCGGGTCCCGGCTCCGGTCCGGCCCCGGTCGTCCCCGGGTCCCCGCCGAACCGGACCGCGGCGGGCTCGAACCAGCAGCCCCAGAGCTCGGCGGAATCCACCCCTCCGTGTCACGACCAGCATCATTTTCTGCGATCGAGCGTCCGACCTCCCAGCAAACGGATACGGAAGGATTCAATCGGATCCACCATCAATGGACACGGCGGGGCAAAATCGAAAGGTACACAGAGCGGCGGATCAGCCCAGATGGAAAGAAAAGTGGGCAGGTGGTCTTGGTCCTACTTTTAGTCGTGTCACTGTGTGTGTAGTTTGTTTATGTTTGATGTGTGAAGCTGAGGGTGTTTTTGTTGCTTTTTTTTTAACCCCCGCGCACTTCTGGCAGCTCCAGCTGAAGTTGCAACGTCTTTCTGTTAAAAGGAGGAGAGACCAGAACTTGCATTTCTGTCAGGTTGTTCCCCGACTGTTTGTAGTCACACTTACCCAGAAACTGGCAACAATGCCACCGTTAACACACATCCATGGAGCTGCAGAAATCATGTTGTTTCCCCGCCACCCACCTTGAACATGAAAGGAAAAGTACAGCTTAAATAAATTTTCATCTTGGAGAAACTTGTATTACATTATGCGTGTTAGTTTAGAAAAAAATACAGTTTATCTTAAAAATAAAACATTACGTAATCTTTCTTGTGAAGAAATTTTAGCCAACTGGAGAGTGCTTGCTCGCCACTTTTTTTGTTGGTTTTTTTTTTTGTTGCATGAATTACTGCATCAATGCAGCGTGGCATGAATTTCATCAACCCGTAGTTCTGCCAAAGAGTTGAGGAACAACGGGTCGCTTTAGCAGCGACCTTCAGCTCATCTGCATCGCTGGTTCTGTTGTCTCCCACCACCTTCCTCCTGGATTTAAATGAGGTGTCTGACTACTCAAGCACATGGTTTTCACCTTGTGTGGTGGTACAAATGGCAGTGTAAAAAAGCAGTTTTTTTAAAAATGATTTTAAAAGAGATAATTATATTTCCGTGGAAACATCACATCTACTTCTCGAGCCACTGATTCAGCCTGTTGCAACAGTCCATGTTTCAGATTTGTTGTTGCCAGTTGTGTTTTGTATTTCACGTTTCACGCAGGTCAACAAAGAGCGGCAGTGATAAAGCGCGTTTTCAGTGTGGATACTTTTATGGCTTTTATGAATGATTTAATCAGTCTGACCGTCACTGCTGCCAGTAACACTGGTGAAATCCTGTGCAGTGATGTAGTAACCCACATTTCCCGCACTTTGGGTTTTTTTTCATCACTGTCTCTGAGTTTTAGTGTCTCCTTCACTTTGGACACTAAGAATCAATCCATCTGGGCAACTTTATTATTTGACATGTTGAAATTGAAAGCATTTGTTCAATATTGATTGAACAAAATGGAGTCTTTTTTTAATATAAGGACAGCCAAATTTTGGCTACTTTCTGTAGCAAACTTAAGGGTTTCTGTTTGAATTTGATTACTAACAGCAACTACTATCAGGCTTCCTTCCTCATGCTAACTAAAGGCAGATTTTAGCACTTTGATTTGTGCCAATAAGGACGATTTTTGTCACCAGTTCAGAGTAAATATGTGCAGAAAAATCCAGCTTCTGTGCATTTGAGATGCTGGCTCTGAGCTGCTGCCGTATAGGAAATGGTTCAGAAAAAGGCAGGTTTGCTTTGGCTCTGGTTCATATTTTCCTTTTTAAAAGCAGCTCTAAAAGTGTCGGCCCTTTAGATCAAACCGAATTAAATGTTTAGAGTGAGAAGGATTGGTTCTCTTTAACAAGATTGGCTGTTGGCTTTCCTCCACTTACTGCTGGTTAAGGGAAAAAAAGCTGTTATTTTCTTATACGCATTTGTTTGACGTTTCAGCCATAATATAACTCTTATTGATATTGTCGTTCGCATCTGTTTTTGAAGAGAGCTATTTTAAGCCTCTGCCTGCTTGCATTCAAACACGTTCGCTTTAGGAAACGAACCCCACTTTTTCTGCCTGAAATCTAGTTTGCGTAACGTCACAGTTCTGAAACCTGAACTGAGATGCTGCGTGCTTTAATGACACCTGGCGTTGTGCTCGGGTAAAAATTTGGCCAGTGGAGCCCACCACGCGGTTGCTTTTGGACCAGTTTGCCACAGGCCCGACTGAGGGGATTGATTGCTTTTCCTGCCTGCTTGCCAGAGCTCAACCACAGAGATGTGAAGCTCTGCAGGTTGGACTCTGTAATGAAAGTCTGCGGCTTAGTGGGCATTCATTTTAACATCCTCCAAATCACCTTTGTCGTGAAAATAGTCGGTTTTCTGCTTTAAAAATCAGACGGACGGCTTAGCCCAAATATCTTGGTGTTTTCAAGTTGATCTGCGCTTTTGTGTCTTAATACCAATTGAGTTTCTCTTTGTTTCTGTGCATCACAGGGGCAGAAAATGGTTCCTCTTCCCACGGGGCAGTGGGGCAATCTGTGGCCAGCTCCACAGGAGGCGTTTCCAAGACGCCCAAGGGGGGCCAGGGGCCCGCTGAGAAAGAGGAGCAAGGTGGGAACCAGAAGAGAGCCCGTCGGCAGTGGGAGTCTTGGAGCGCGGAGGACAAAAACAGCTTCTTCGAGGGGCTCTACGAGGTGAGAACTCGCACCAAGAGCGACTTTAGGAATCCCGCGTGTGATTCCCGTTTTAAACCCATCGTCGCTCTTCCTGTCCCGCAGCACGGGAAGGATTTCGAGGCAATCCAGAACAACATTGCGATGAAGTACAAAAAGAGGGGGAAGCCGGCCAACATGGTGAAGAACAAAGAGCAGGTCCGCCATTTTTACTACCGCACCTGGCACAAGATCTCCAAACACATCGACTTTGCCAACGGTGAGATTCCCTTTCTGACCTTCACCCACAAACGCTGGATCTGACAGACTGTCAAATCTGGAGGATGTTTGTCTGACCTGTTATGGCTGCTAGAGCCATCAAGTTGGAGCCGTTTGTCACTTTAACGCGATGTTGTTAGATTCAGCAGGCGAACAAGGGTGAGCTCGAGTTTCCCGGTTTCTGCTTGGGGGGGTCCTCAATGTTCATGAATGGGGTTGTGCATTTTATTTTAATGAGACCTTTTACAGCACATAAATTAAACATGAATATATTTAACATCCTCTGTATGGCATTTATTCTCTTTGGCCAGACTTCCCTTTAAGCATAAGATAAAGAGGTTTAGCAGATAAGGCTGAAGTCATGTCCTGTCTGTGTTACGGCTGGGTTATCTCTGCATAGCACACGCAGTCCCATTCGCATCACACATGTGACACGTGTATCCTCTGTTTCTTTTCAGTTTACTCCCGTGTTTTGAAAAAATCGTCCCAAGAGCTGTACGGCCTCATCTGCTACGCCGAGCTGCGCAAAAAAGTCGGAGGACGTAAGTGGGAACCGTTCTCCGTGTTGCAGCGCCTTGCACAAGTATCTGCAACTCTCTGGCCGTTTCAGTCCATTTTAATCGGGGTTTTATGTGACAGACCAACGCAAAGTAGCACCTGAGTGTCAGGTGGAAGGAAAAGGAAACGATAACATCTGTATCTACCACCGGCCCCCGTACTACTACACATATTCCTGCTGTGTAAACGTAGCCTAACTTTTCTGCTCACGTTTTACGCTTAAGTTTTCTGAACAACCAAGAATAATTACATAATAATATTATGGTCTACGTTGTGTTGGTCTGTCACATAAAATCCCAATAAAATCAGGGGAGCTGTGTTTGTTAGATTCATTAGGCCGGGACATGAGGGATGGGATTAAACCTGTCACAGGGGACAACCACACCTCTGGGACGATGACATAACTCGCTCTCTGGTTTGTTGTTTTGCGTTTGACAGTGATGGATGAGAAGAACGTGGCAAAGCTGAACGAACTCATCCAGCAGGGGTAAGGATTCATCAAAGGAACTGACGAGTAGTTAAAGGAACTTTTACTAATAAAAATCAAAACAATTATTTCTGTTTGCGTAGAGCCACCACCGTGCGCTCCAAGGGGAGAAACCTCCGAATCAAAGCCCCCATGTGTCGCGCACTGAAGAAACTCTGCGATCCAGACGGTGAGCATGCAAACACCAAACATGCTCTCCACGAAACGGATAAACGTCATCAAATAAGAATAGTTGGAATAATCACTTCAAAATAGAAAAATAAAAACAGATCTCCCACTACAATGTGAGATCTGTTACGTTATGCCAGATGGAAGAAATGCTAGCGACTGTCTGGCCGCTCTCATTCTCCATGTGTATAAAACTGAAGGTTGCGTTTGTTTCTGCCGCTCGTTTCTGCAGGGGTGAGCGATGAGGAGGACCAGAAGCCGGTTCGTCTCCCTCTGAAGGTGGCGGTGGAGCTCCAACCGCGCAGTAACCACTCCTGGGCTCGTGTTCAGAGCTTAGCCTACAATCCTCGCCTCAGGTAGGAGATGTTTATAAAAGAAAAAAAGTATATTATTATCCTAAAGTTTATATAAATCAATGCGTTACATCTGGAGTCACGTTGCCCTGCTACTATTTAATTCTCATTTCTGTAATTTATGATGAGAAAAAGGGAACACGACTGGTGTCGTTTACTTAGATGTTTCTGTTAAAATTTTCCAGCTGCGAAGTTCAGTGATTCATCACCTTTTTTTTTTTTTGAAAAGGAAGCGGTTTGATTTCCTGCTTAAGTATTTTCATCTAGTTTTTCAGATGCTCCCTGTCTGCAGCTGTAGCAAGCTTCTGAGGTTACAGTTGGGCTCCATGTAGAAATTTGTGTACAGTAATCATAGGCATGTTTGCCCCTTTGTTTAATGATTTATTAGAAAATATTTTCTACAATTATTCCAACCCATTCAGTAAATATTAATATGATTGAAAAACCTATTTATTTTTGGAGCTCTGTGGTTTAAGTAAGACACGTTATACAGATGGATATTTTCTTTTATTTGTGTCAATTATAATGTTATTTTCCAATTTTAAATGTCATGCTTTCATTAATATTCTGGTTATTAGTAATCAAAGGCAACTCTAAACAGGTGGGTTTTTTTTGCCTTGATTTAAAGGAACTCAGTGTTTCAGCATCTTTGCAGTTTGTTGAAAGTTTAGCCAGATTTGTGGGTCATAGAAACTGAATGCTGCTTCCTCATGTTTGGTAAAATTATTAATAACTTCTTATTAATAATAATAATTGTTATTATTAGTAAATGTAAATACAATTGATAGACACCCTTGTTTTATTTCTGATCAAAAAGAAATTTGTTGATTGAATGAAAATAATTTGAAACGTAAAACTGCCAGAGGTATGAATGATTATGGGATTTTGGGATATGTGTAAAATCTATTATGTAAACGAGGCATTCTTTATCTCATCAACTTGAAAACCAGCAGCTAAATGTTTTTGTTTTCTTTTCCACTGCAGGATGGTGGTGGAGCTCCACAGGAAAGTCTCCTGCCTCATCGAGTATCTGAAACAGAAGTGGGCGTACCAAGACCAGCGAATTGTATCCTAGAAAACAGATCGCTTGTCGCTGTTTGCCACTCCATTTTAGAGGCGGTTCATGAAGAGCCGCCTTTGCCTCATCGCGCTAAGGATCCCAGAGTCTGTTTTTAATCTGTGATGCCGTTTGTTGTCCTTAACGCCGCTTCTCCAGCTGAAGAGTCTCATGGAGAGGGAGGCTCTAGAGGGCGGCAGCAGCAGCCCGGATTCCCCAAACAAAGCTCAGCAGCAGGAGCTCACTCTGTTCCCTGCCGAGAGCAGCACCCTGACCACGCTGCCCGGCGTGGCTCGGGTGGTCCACTCCAAGGCCTCCTGCACCGTCCATTGGTTAGAGAGCGGCAAGAGCCGACCCAATGCCAAGGAGCTGCCGGCGGTCCAGATCCTGGGTATCCAAAGTGCTCTGCCTCCGCGGGGAGGCAACAAATCGGGACGTGGAGGTTCCACGGCTGCCGCTGCCAACTCTTCAACGGCCATCCAAGCTGACGGCCGCCGGACTGAGCCCCCCAACCCCGAACCGTTTCCGGACGGTTCCGGAAAGGTGGAGGAGAAGAAACTTCCCACTCTTTCTGTTTCCTGTCAGCAGACAGAAGAGGGCAATGGGACGGGTTCTACAGAGACTGGCCCAGAGGTCAACGGCGCTCCAGAAACCCAATCAGAGCAGTGCAAAGAGGAGCAGCAGTCGGGCGGCTCTTCTTCAGATCTAACCCAAGCTACGTCAGCGAAACCCGCGGCAACCAGCTTGGAGGAGAGCGCGTCGCAGGGCGCCGTACCGCCGGCTAAAGAACGCAGCGTGGAACAGATCAGAGAGGAGGGCTGGAGCGCCCGCGACGCCGAGAACGTCACCCTGGCTGAGCTCTATCTGATGTTCGGGAAGCCGGGGAAGCTGCAGCTGGAGTACGAGTGGCAGCCGGCCGCAGCTCCTTCCGGCAACCAGGAAAACGGCCAAGAGGCGCCCAAACCCAACAGGACACACAGGGTTCTACGCTGCCTGCTCAAGCTGGTTTCCACCGAGATCAACCCGAAACCTCTGGTAAGGACCCAAACATGCAGCAACCTTTATACATTAGAGTTCCTGTTTAAGGTTAAAGATAATCAGAGGTTTTCTGGACAGAAGTGTGTGTGGCCTTACTAACAGCAAAGAGTTGAGGTGCTGGAGATGCAGGGATAAAAGGTTGGATGTAGAATGATTTGGATCAACCTTAAAAACAAAGTGTAAGGTAACAAGTACAGAGCACAACTATGGCCATCTCAATTAATTTGATTTCTTTCATTTCATCACAACATATTTATTCATGCTTCACGATTTCAAGCCCATCAACACAAGAGAGCATTAACTCTATAACCTCTTAAAGTTTTAAAGGTTTAACACAAACCAGAAAAGTTTTTGTTGTTAATGATCTTATCCCTTGTCCACACGCAGCCAGGTCTTTAAAAACACTAACATCTTCACCGGCCGCATTGTTTAAAAAAATATTCTACACACAGGATTGGAAACGTTTTCAGATTGCTTCAAAACAACCACGACTTCCTGCTAGGAATTAAACATGCCTCCAAAAAATCCCTTTCTATGGAAAGATATATATGTTGATCTACTTATTAGAATTCAAAGTTAATAAAACACAAGTAAGTATGTGGATATATTGACACATTGTTTGTCGCAGGCACACGCAAAGAAAAATATGGAGTTTTCTCAAATCTCCACTTTGGTCAGAGTTTTTATAAATAATCGTTTTTAGCTATATTAAACTGAGTTTCCATGTGGACAAAAGGCCAAAGTGAATAAAAATGCCTCAGTTTTCCCAGATATCTGGGTACGTGTGTGGAGTAGAAACACCCGAATTGGTAATAACATTTAGTATCGATTTGCATTTGTGATCTGCAGGCCCCAGAGGTGTGCTCCACCGCCACGTCTCCTCTTAAGGCTGGTCCGGATGAGCAGAACCAGACGCTAACTCCTCCAGGGAAGAGTCCAGTCGCAGGTGTCCGCAGCCCCAGCTTCGGCCGGCAGCAGGCGTCCGTCCGGGGCGCCAGGAACCCGCCGAGCGCGGCTGCTGCTGCTTCGGGTATTTCTGACTTTCGTGGCACCGATACGACAACGTCTGGAGCCGACTTGAAACTTAACAGTTGTCGGAGACGGGAAGCACACGTACTCACAACGTTTCTGTTTCCTCGCCTCCCCCAGGTGGGCGCAACCTGCCTCGGTCTCTGCTGGGATCGCCTGGCGACGGCGAGGGCAGCGTGTTCGCCGTTCCCACCACGCTGCCCCCCAACAGCTCGCGGCACAGCCGGATGTTCTCCCCCAACAAGGAAGCCCAGCTGGCCTTCAGGCAGCAGCTGGACTCCATCAGCGTAAGAGCGAGCAACGCATCACTCCGACATCCCGCTGCATGACGTCTTCATTCGTTCTCTACGCCCCAATACTGACCCGGGTGCTCTTCTCTTTCAGATGCAGTCAGATCTTTTCCTTTCCAGACAGAGAAAACCTCGGAACAGGCAGTTTCGGAAACCTCTTGTAGTTCAGGTATTAATGGAAAGCCCAGCTCGATATTTCTGTGCGGATCAGTAAAAATGAGCCTGACTGGTCCCTTAAAATCTTAATTTTGTGCATTTTCTGTGGATCTCAGCGAACCCTGCTGCCCAGGACGACAGGAGACACTCCTCAGCACGTCTGCTCCTTCTCCATTCTCTCCAACTCCTCAGCAACAGGTACTTCAGACACGATTTTCCTCATAGTGATCTATATTTGTAATTATATTTCCAGTTCTTGGGTGTTGATGGGTAAAACTGCTTATTATTTTTAATTTTGTTTTACGTCACAGTTAGATAAATGGCTCCATTTCCTCTTTTCCTCACTTCCTGTTTCCTCCCCCAGGAACCGGATCCTTCCGGCCAATCAACACTCGCCTGGCTCCGTCCTCCCGCCCTCCCATGACCAAAACCTCACCTCCTGCGTCCAGCTCAGCAGCACCCAGCCAGCTCTCAAGTACGAATTTTCACTCAGCGATTTATTTCACAGGATGACTTCCTTTCCCTCCCCCCCCAGCTTCGACACTAATTTCAGTTCCCACTGATGTGCTCATGCTAATGCTGAAATGCGTTGCACTCCGTGTTCCTGACAGACGCTCTCTCAGGCGCCATCGACCTAGCAGCCAAGTCCGCAGGCATCATCCCAGGCAGCCCCTGTCGGGACTTGGATTCCCTGGCTGTCAACGCTGCCGTCCTCACAGCAACACCCATTGTTGATGCTGCAGCAGATGCACAGCTCCTCCAGCAAAATGTCCCAGAGGTACGCAGCCAGCACACACACACACACACACACACACACACACACACACACACACACACACACACAGATAGTGTGTGTGTACTAATCAAGTTAGGATGTGATTTCTTTTGTATAGCTTTAATGAGATCAACCTTCCAGTTGATCTCATTAAAGAACTGATGCAATAAATGTGCAAACAGACAGACAGGTGTTTATAAGTTAATGTCAAATCATTATAAATACTTTTCAAGGTTGAAATTATGGAACTGGAGAATTTTGCACATGTTTAATATGTTTAATACCTCATAGTGCTGCTTGTTGTTTGCATGAAGGATATCTGCATTTCTTTTGCACCGATTAGAGGATTTAATATGTTGGTTTTTATATAGAAGATTGTCTCTGTTACCTTGCATCCCATCTCACTTCCTTCTTTCCTAGATCCTGCCGTTCTTTCATTTCTCCCTTCTCTTAGTGCCCTATGTCCTGACCTTTGTTTATTGCTTGTTTGCTGTTTCATACAGGCTCTGGATTTAAATGAGACCCGTTGTAGAAATATTGTAGCTTTTGCTCATCCTACATATATGTGGTTAGGATAATACGTCCATCCTAGAAAATGCTTCTGTAGCCGTTTCTGTTTGTATTTTTAAAACAATAAATTATAAATTTACTTTAGAGTCTTTTTACATGGAAAAAATGTGTCGCTATTGAGACCAGCCACAGAGACATCTGCTCCACGCCGTTTCCACTTGTGTGTTTTATCACTGGGCTGAATGATGACGGTGATGGTTTCCACAGAACGGCCTGCCGCCTCCGTCTCCCGGCGGGGCAGGCAGCGGGGACTCCCTCCTCTCGCCGCCCAGCGTCGCCTCGCTCCTCGACATCTCTCTGCCCGGCCCCCCGGAAGAGGCCCTGACCCCCGGCGAGCCCCAGACGCACATCAGCGACTCGATAATCGAGCTCGCCATCAACTCCACAAACTACGGTGCGTGTCGTTCAGACTCCCACATGCCGACTCTTTTCAAAAGAGGACCATCAGAGTTCTGTGGCAGAATCTGAGGGATCTTTCCTGCTGTTGGTTTTTTCCACCCTTTTATTTGCCTTGTTATTAATGTGGTAATCAAAACATGTCCTGTTTTCCTGCAGGTGAGGAGGCTGCTCTCTCTCCAGCCAAGCTGGGTAACGGTGACCCCACCAAACTGCTGGCCTCGTCTCCCTCGGTCAGCCCGTCCAGGGGCTGGATCCCGTCGCCCAGCCACGACCCCCAGTGGTATCCCAGCGACTCCTCTGACTCCACGCTGGGCTGCCTCCTATGTGAGCCTTTTTTTAACCTGCTCATATATAAATGATTCCTTTTTAAAAAGCTTGTTGTGTTTCCACAAGGTTAGAAACGTGTCGGTTAAATCCAACAGGCTCCATCACCTTTAAGTAAAATCAGAACAACAGGAGTTAATTTTTAAAAAAAAGCTCTGTTCTTTCAGGTGTTTATACTTTAACGTGACAGAATCTCAGCTGCAATGTCCAAAGATGAAAAGAAAAACATTTTATTTCCTCATATTTGCTGCTCTGAATTTTAACTAACTCTTTACTTTTCTTCCCCCCCCCCCCCCCTCCAGCCAGCATGGTTTCCCCTGATAAGAGCAGGCGGACCACCCTCACCCCCTCTGGCCCCTCAAGTGGCACAGCTTTGCTCGGTCCTAGTCTCCTGGACTGCAACTCCCATGACTCCTTTCAGTCCCGTGGCCTTCCTGACGTGGCAGAGGTAAAAAAACAAACAATCTTCCTCATCTCGTTTCCACATTTACTCATCCTCAAGTCGTCTCCTCACATCTCAGTGTGAACAAAGGTGGTGACAACCAGCAGAACAAGTGTTGTAAACTTGGTGGATGTGACTCATCGCTTATGACTTAACCAGCGCTTTAGGCACTTTTTACCGTCCAAATATTAATCTAAAAAATTTATTAATTAATTAACGGATTACCACTACACTCTATTGATGTTAAGGTAAGCAGAACGGGATGAGCTGTAAATAGAATAGAATAGAAGTACTTTATTCATCCCAGCCGGGAAATTATTGTGCAGTAGCGGCATACACAAACACACAGATGAAGTTACCAATAAAAATAAAAATATAAAATACTATAAAAATGTAGAATGTAAGATGTAAGGTTCATAACATAATAATAATCTATATGTTAATAATCTATACAATATGTACAATAGTGCTATGTGAACAATCACAGGCCAACAATAAAGTGATGGCCTGTGGCAGGAAAGATTTCCTGTTTCTGTCTCTACGACAACGGAGCTGAAGCCTCTGTGTGAGAAAGAGCTCCGCTGTCTGTCCACTGTGTGGTAGAGAGGCTGCAGCTCGTTGACCATGATAGACAACAGCTTCTTCAGTGTCC
>CAEGAF010158405.1:0-92687 GCA_903067075.1 Micropoecilia bifurca
CTGTAGTGTTGAATTTAACACCAGCTGACTTGGACACATATAGACACTATTGGGTGTTAATTCAACACTGGCATTTTTACTGTGTATGTGTGTGGCAGAGCACTACACGTCATCCTGATTACAAGATCTGCTCTCTGAAATAAAGTGGTGGCAGCATCATGCTGCGGGAAGACGCGGTTGCGTAGAAGCTGGTCAAAATTGATGCAAAGATGTATTAGTCTAAATACGGAGCAATAAAATATCCTAATTTGTGTACATGTATAACAGGCCTATCCCAAGAAACACCCTTCAAAGGGGGTAAAACATCTTAGTTTTAGCTGAAACACCCACACAAACCGATTTAACGAGATTTTTCTCCTTTAGCTCCAATAAAGGATTAATGAAAATTGCACCAAGTCAATGTATTTCACCCTTTAATGTGTCATAATCAAAATGATACATTCAGTGTTTAAAAATACCCTAAAAAAAAATAAAAAACCTGCAGTACAGAACACACGCGTGACTCATCGTTGTTTTCAGAAGGCAGGATCTGGTGGATGTTCTCCAGAAAGCAGACTGCTCACATTGAATTCATGTTTCTGTAGGAAGCAAAGCGTTTAACCGGAGCCGAAGAAATAAACTGCTGAACCTCGCTGATGCAACCTAAGGGCAACTGGGATTACTTTATTTCAGCGCCTCTGATGGTATTATGTTGCTAGTAATTTAACTGTATGTATCTGTAAATAACAGGATTATGTGTTGGTCTTACAGATGCCAAGTTAGACCATTTTCAGGGTTTTCTAACCCACGCAGTGTACGCTCATGAAATATGCTGTTTATATTATCAAAAATGCTGAAGACTTTTTTTAAGGTAGATCTCACATGACGAATCACATACTGCAGGAATACATGAAGAGGAACGCTGAAGAAAACAGGGTAAGGTAATTACATAACAGTTCATAGGGTCTGAAAGTCTATAATGTGCATAAATGTGTGTTCGTTTAGGTGCGCCGCCCTTTGATTTGTGTGCCGTTGTCCCAGTTGTGGTGGCTGCAATTTTTCCCCTCTGGATCTGGCAGTATTGCAGTTTTATCCTTATATCTGGTTGCTAATCTTGTGTGGAATCCAGAACCACTGCCTGTCCAGCACTAATATTGCCACCTGATCCCTGGCACACCGAGAAACAAACGCTGTAAGCTCTTCTTTAGCTACACAAAATGCGTTTATAGTTCATGCTAGTGCTCACACACACTGTATTTTTGTCATGAAAAGTGACTTTTCCGCCCATTTTCTGAATCCAGTGAGCCTGCTGCTGTGATCAGGAAACAGACTATGGTGCCAACTCCTCACTGCTCAGCCCACGGATCAGCATGATGTTGTGAAATAGCCCAGAGAAAGTATTGCAAGCTGTTGGTCAATTATGATCACTTCCTCTGGGGAATCAAGACTTTTGATGGACTCCAAGGATTAAGATTGAAAAGATGTGAGTTCCTCACAAGTTGGAGCATTGCTATCAGTGCAGTGAAGTGTGATACTGTATATTAATTTTACATACATGGCTGGCTGAGGGTATTGGCAACCTAAGCTGCTGCTTCACATATTTTAAAGATTTTTTTGAAGTTGAAATTGACTATGTTCTTGTCGCAAGAGGAGCTTGCGACAAGAACAAATAAATGTCAGTAATAAAAAAAATATATATATATTTTGTATACAAAACAGATTCAACTTAACCCCTTCTTTCCCAACAAAATTGACCTACTTTCGAAACGCATTCACTGCTATTTAGTAATTTACTAATTTTCGTGTTGAGAAAAACATTCTGTGATTTGGCACATTTGGAAACTGAGTCTAGGGATATTAAGATCGCAGCACACAGTCAAACTTTGAGAATTTAAAAGGGACTATAGGCCTAGATTTGGTGACTTTGGCTGTAATGGGTCTATTTAGATTCCATCTTCAACCTGCTCGATTTGCATGTATTATTCATTTAAGTAAGGGGGGAACGAACATCAGATCAGAATGTTAAAAAAACCCTGAAAAAAAAACACATTATGAAATTGTTTGACGCAACAAAGAGAAAAGGCACCAATTTCCTCTTTTGAATAAATGTTAGTCAGGAGAAGGAAGAGTGTTTCGTGAGACTTCCCTTAAAGGAACCCAGCCAGGCTTTCCACTTGCACATAATGGGCTTTTACAAGTTTTGCCCTTTGACCCCAAGGTGCGCACACCGATGGCCCCTCCTCACCATCACGATCTTTTTATTACAGCTTCATGGGCTTCAGATGTCGCCGCTGCAGCACAGAGGGTTCAGAAAGGCCAGGAGAAGCTTTACAGCAGACGGTGGGTGTGTTTGGTGGGCGGGACCAACACGTGATTGCAGCCTGCGGATAGGTGTGTACTTTTAAAAGAAGGCGGGACTAATAAAGCCTATGGCTTTATGTCATGTCAATCAAACGCGATTATGCTGCTTTCACTGACTTTTCGTATTATTTAATACTGCAAGAGGAAGTAGTATTTCCTATACTACTGCTAACATAGCAGTAGTATAACAACGTTGCGTTGTTTGGCCAACTCAATGTATAAATTGCATAAGTTCATGAGGGCTGTATAAATATAGTAGTTTTTCTTTTTGCTTTAGTTTTCAGATGTCCTGTAGTGATTTAGATGATTCATTCCTAATTTAACCTTATTAAAATTAAACAAAGCTTTAGTTTTATTGTTCTTTTAATTTGATACCCATATGTTATGCTTAATTATGTATATTTTGTTGTTGTTTGCTAGTTTAACTTTTATCTGGAGTAAATTCCTTTGTGTTCCCTTGATTGATTGATATTTATCAGATTACTTTCATGACTATTGTAGGATATAAATACATAATATATACTTAACGTCATTTAACTTTGCTAGAACTATTTTAAATTTTACCAAACCAGCTAAAAAAACAAACAGTGTATCAAACCTAATAGATTAGCAAAATAAAAGTATGAGAACATTTTTATGTACTTTATGTTGGCCAGCTGCAGCACTTGCATTATTTTTCATTTCTTTTAATCGTAATAAGATCAGAATGAATTTTTTTTTGTGATAGATTTCTTTGTTCTGGAGTTTGCTGCAGAGCTTAGAGTTGGTCCAAGGCACAAAAACCCAAACAAAAGCTGAACAACTGCTAATAGTGTCAGAACAAACAGCGAGCAAGTGGTTTTATACATATTAGGATAACCAGGCTTTCTGAGTAAACTCTTTTGTCATTGACTATCTCAGCATACTGGCTATTATGTTCCACCTTTTCTACCTAGTAAAACCTATTTTAAACATAAGTATAAACAAAGTGCTGCAGAAAAAATTTGGTTCATAACAAATAAATGGATGAACACAACTATAATGTGTGGTGATTGCGGTTGCTTTTTAGGGGCCACAAAGAGCCCGGGACTGACCCTGGCAGAGGGGGTATAACCACATATGTTTTGCATTAGTTTTATAACAGGACACATAGTTCAGCTAAGCAGCTTGTAGTGTCTTCATAAAACAATCCGGCTGATGAAAGATGGCTATTAGCTCACCGTATCCGATTTATGTGGTTTAAAACCATGTTCGAGTGAAACCAAATATTAGAATGGGATGATTTTGGGAGCGACGGCTCTACATTTCCGACGGCCCGTGAACGCGGCACCCCCCCCCTCCCCTCCCTTCTCGCGCACGTTGTGAGCGCTCATTCAACTCGGTCGCCCAGAGAAGCGCTGTGGTTGCAGAGAAGCGCACATATGCTTCGCTTACAGGCGGCTTAAACAGGATGTAGCGACTGAACCAGACCACGGAAAGAGCGAGGCAGACGCAGAAGAGAAGAGCGGCTCGAACCGTGTGATGTGACAAAACAGCAGGCGGGACAGAAATGACCGCCACGGCGCAGGGGAGGAAGACGACGAGAGGGGTCGCGGTGAGGAGGCACCTAGCCGCCGCTGGCAGGTCTTGACGGCTGCTACCCGTGACCTGAGAGGGACGTTACCCACGCTGAAAAAAAACAAACAAACAAACAAAACAAAAAAAAACCCCACACACAGCACGGCCGGAACAGTCCGCGACAACCTTGAGAGCGACCATGGCGAGCCAGAGCGATTGCTGTGTGAAGGTTGCGTTGAGGTAAGACTCCGACGTCTGTCCGCTGCTGGGAATCTGCCGACTTTGGCAGACCACATTGTGTCTGTACCGGCAGGCGGTCGGTCAGATCAAGACGCGTCCTTTGGTGTCGTTTTCATCCACAAAACGCGCCTGGATGTCACAGCTCGGTGCTTGATCGCCCATACGTGTCGTTTCTGCCAACATATGGGTGGCGCTCCTCACTTTATTGATAAGGGGAAAACGTGTCTGTGCCGTGAGATCTTTGCATGGCTGATTTCGTGATGCAGGGCTGGGAGTTTCCTTTCATCACGGGTCTGCTCACAGTGGGAGCTGAATGTTGCATTCAGGTTCTAAGACTGGGTGAGGTGACAAGAAAGGACAGCTGCAGCCAGGTGGAGGGATGGGGAGGACAATGGGCGATTCTGTTCACGCCAGTATTAGTTTAATCATCTCCACACACCTCTCCCTGTATTGCCACCTTGCGTCTAGTCAACTCTGAACAAGTGCATGGCAAAATGTCTTAACAAAGCTGTGTGAAAAGCAGTGGTCTTTACTTTCTTATTGTTCCTGACATAAGCACAAAGAATCCCCCCCCCCCAATTCCCGGATCTGTATCTCACCCCTCAGTGTTGAAAATGCAAGTACAAAAGCTCCGCTCGAAGCTCCCCTGGATTTGCATGAGGACAGATAGATGTTTAGCTGTGTGCTAAAAATAATTGCAAATTCAAAGATGATCGTACAAATGTGCTTTTATGTTTTAGCGCTTTTAGGATTGAAGGATCTGAAATTGGCAGGCAGGACCTAATTCTGGCTTTGTGTGCATTTTGAAATCACACTCTAAAATAAAACAAGCAAAAAAAAAAAACAATCATGAATAAGTGAAGCAGTAATGTGACACATCCCCACATCTTTTTCTTTTATCTTAGAACTTTTAAAACTTTGTAATATTAGCTTTGCTTTCTTGAGTAAACATTCGCTACATCATTCCTGCATTTCTTGGTGTGTGTCCTATACATGTGTGTCCATTAGGCACCAATGTCCTTGACTTGATGAAGGCAGTGGTGTTACACGATTCAAAGTCTTGTCCGTCACGATACTCAGAATTGTCCTAGCACAAGGGGCTGTCAAACAAAGCTGATTCAAATGACTATTGCCCTTCCAGGTCAGCTAATGGTTTGATTCAGCTTTTTATAGTAATGCGATGAATAAGAGACCCAACTAAATCATGTTTCATTGGACATTGGCGGCTCTTACTGTTTGACATGTGCCCAGAGTTCCCTTGTGCCAGTTGGAGGACGTCAGAGGATTCTATCAAGAATCATTTGTGAATTTTAACAGATATCCATCAAGAACCCCATTTGAAGTTCACAGTTTAAACTTGAGAATGGGAGGTGACTGTGGTTCTGTAGGATTGCTTGGTACAGCTGAGACTTAAAACAAATAGCTCCCATTCCCAGGGGTATGTTTCAGCAACTGAGTGTCTCTCTTTCAGCGTGTTCACACCGCCAACTGCAACAGGAAGTAGAGTAGACTGCCTAAAAAGACTCTAAAGAGAAACTGTATAAACCACCAGTGGCTGCTTCACAACAGGTCTTATCGAACAAGGGATAGATCGATCAGAGTTGATGCAGATCTGTATTTAAGACCGTTGCAAGCTAAAGACAAGACCAAATCAATTCAGAGTGCCTCAGAAACCACAGTAAACCGTTAAATCTGTTTAATTAATGTTCTCCTCAAGACTTTTTTTCTAATTACATGACTGGTTTCGTTTTCAAGCGTTTCATCATGAGTGACCTATATTTATACACTCGGTGAGTTTCACGCAAAGTGTCTGCATATTTAACAGGAAATGGGAAACAGGCAAATAAACACACGTAAAAGGATAACTTCCTGCCGCATTTTCCCCCCATATCCGCTTAACAACCTCCTGAGCTTCTTTTTCTTCCCAGAGAAAGTTGCCTGCTGATAAGAGGGGGCTGCTGTTTAATTGCTCCCATGTTGTGTTGCCCGTAGGCTCACTAGTTTTACCGTTTTGCTTTTAAGTTTGTGTGCTGATGTGCAAGCATGCATTTGGGGGTCAGTCGGGTCTTCGTGAGGCTGAAGGAGCACTGCGACCGAAGTTGCCAGCGTCCGCTTCCTCAGTGTCTGCTCTGCTTTCCCTAAACAATGTCCCTGTATCCAGTGACATGGCCTACAATCCTGCATTCAGACCTCACTGCCTGAGGGGACGGATTATTCACACTGCATCTGCAGCGTTGTCAAATCTGGCTCAACCCCACACACCTAATGCAACAGTTACTTTTTAAAAATAAATCCTATGAAGAGGCGAACCCGTTTTGGTTATATACTCCATGTACAGAGTGAAATATCTCAGGTGTTTGTTAATTTTGATAATTTTAGCAGTTTCTTGGGTTACGTTTGAACAGGACCGCTCTATGGAAACTGCCTGTATTTTTGGATGTATTGTGGGGAAAAGTTCCCCGTTTGGACGGCGCTACCAAGACGCCGTGAATCGGACAAAGTTGTCATGCCAACGTCTACGTGGCGCTGGGAATTTTGGCACATAATCAAAACACGCAGGTGCACCTTTAGCTTCCACCTCATTTAGAAAACAAGAATCCATTTCTGATGAACAAAGTGTCTACATAACAAACATATATTCCTCTTCAGAAGTTGTTTTAAACTGAAAAGGTTAAGCAGCACAAAGCTTCCCACCATTGTTTTTGTTTATCTGCCCATTCGTGTGATGAGCGAATCCTCAAGCCTTTTGTTCTCTATATGTTCATACTTTTGTGGAGTTATTCCTGAAAAGCTTCAGTCTGAAGACCTGGTTTCAAAAAGCGTCTATCAGAGACTGCGATTGCTGAAGAGACATATAAATAAGCATCAAATGTTATGGATGGACTAAAGAGCGGTCCGGTTTAAACGGGCCCCAGAAGACCCAGACATGATGTAGGTTACAAATCAACAGAAATAAACTCTTGAAATGTGTCACTTTATTTGTGTTGACTATAGAATTTAAAGGGTTTTACTTAAATTGAATAAGTGAAATAAATTACCTTCTCAATTATATTTAATTAATAGAGATACATAGATAATAGAGTATGAGTAAGCTAGCTATTGGTGCACCAAGGTTTAAACGAACAGTTTCAAAATCCCTAAATCTTTAGTTACATTCCATTGGTTTGAAGTTGCTTGTTTTTGTCACAAAACTGTTCCCTCGCTCCTACTTGTGGCAGCACACTGCCGGTTAGCTGGCTGAAAAAAAGCGGCTGGACTTTTCCATCACTTGCACAAAAAAATGTGGCTGTGCTGAAATAGTTATTACTGAAAAAAACACAGAAAGAAACACAGCCATGGTATGAAACCTAAAAAAGTGCCACCCTTCACTTTTTCTTTTAGTGAAGTAGCTGTTTTAAAATTATAGTAGGGAAGTTTCATAAGGTATGCCGATCTAGCAACGACAGGCTGGCTACCTGAGCTGATATCCTGACTAATTAATCAGCTAAGTGGTTCTTTGAAGGAAAAAAATAGTAGACATAATAAGTTCATGTTATCTATCTATATATATATATCTATCTATCTATCTATATATATATATATATATATATATATATATATATTTGTGTTTTAAAACTTTGTGTAAATGCCATGCTATTAAAACCATGGCAGTTTTATTTCAGGTCATCATACTGTGGGGAATCTCATATTGACTCCTCTGCTTGGTGAACTTTCCATCTCAATGGGCCTGCAGTCTTTTCCTAGACTACCTTACTCTGAAGCACAGGGGCTGTAAGGGTAAAGAGATTAATTTGCAAACACAATGTTTTATTCACACACACACATGGAGTATCACTTTATGTTGAGTGCTTTAAAAGGTTTGCATTAGAAAACTGACCCCGAGTGTTTTTGTGCACCGTTATGAAAGCCAATAATTCATCTGTGTGCATGCGAGGTGGAGCCAGACTTGAGAGTTATGAACTCCGTGTGAAATTCCTTCTGCATATTGATCTATCCCACCATTCCTCCAATTAGACCAGCGAGTGAGTCGTCTCCTGCTGAACTGCTCTGTCAGCCTCTGGCACTCCTTGTAAACAGACACAAAGACAAATCTGTTTAATATGGCGTTTGAACTCGCGGCCTCTCTGAGATGTTCTCACCTTAACACACTTCCTCCTTAAGATTGTCCTGCTGGTTTAATTTGCAGCCGTTGCTCAAGGAATTACCAAATAGTGAACCTCTGTGCTCTTCCCGCTTTTGTGGTTTTCAGAGGGGGCGGGTGCGACGGGGATGACTGTATTGAGGCGAAATAAAAAGGAAAACTGCAAAACGGAGCATAAAATATTCAGTGTTCCTTATTAGCCTACAGATGGATGACAAGCGTTTATGACGCAGAGCGTTTTTAGCTAAGAGGCGGGGGGAGCTCAGCTGATGAGGTGATGATCAATCAATCTGGAACCATTCAGACAGAGAAGGCTCTCATAAATCCATTACTGCTCCACTGTCTGCGAAACAAAACAAGAGCAGCAGAATATAACTGCGGAAGTGACCCCTCACATCTGATACACAAAGGCTTTAAATGGGACAACAGAAAAGGTGGTGTTTTGTTGTTGGACACTTGTCCTGTGTAGGCTACCGGTCTCGCCTGTTTCCTGTGTGTGTTAATAGTTTGCCACACATGCACTGTCTGGGTTACTTACCTCTCATGGGGGGTCACTTCTGAAAGGCAGCGTTGGTTGGAAAAAGTCAAGGATACCAGGCTTATATTGCTAGAGTTACTGGTCATAGAATTTGGCTGCTGCAGTTTAATCTCCTCATAAAAGCATTCATACACTTATTGCCTTGATATTTCCCTGCGCCCCCCACCTTGCAACTGGCTCGATACCGAGTGACAAAGGTAAAAGCATCGTTTGATGGGAGTCGCTGCTGAAGCAGTTGATCACTGATTTTTGAACTCTATGGAGGGAAGAGGAGCAGGAAATGTAGCAGAGCACACGCCCAAATGTACCATCCACAGCTGTGCATCACTTCCTGCTTTACCCACTGATGGTCATGTGCTTTTTTTTTTTTTTTTTTCTTGAATTGCAGATTATTATTTGAATGCGTAGAAACAGAGAATGAGTGCAAAATAAAGTGAGCTTCAAAACAGGATTTCATAAACATCCATGTATTGGGGCACTCATGGTCATGGTTTAGTGAAGGTGCTCTTTGTATCGCTAAACCTGGAGAAAAGGGTGTCAAGCTGCTCTTTTTATTGTTTTCAGTCCTTTGGAGTAAGAGCATAAATAATTACTTTTTAAAATTTTATACGTGGATGTAAAATGTATTATTTAAAAAAAGAAAGGTTTGAACTTATCACAAGGCAACCAGTTTTTGAGAAAGAATTGTAATAAGTGCAGTGCACCAAACTTTATGGTTTAATATCATCCAGCTCAAATTTGAGCATTTTCAGGTGGATTTTCTAATTTCTGTTGGGTTCTGACTGGTGTCGGTTCACTCATGTTCTTGGGCAGTACTTCCTTTTCTCCCAACCGTTGTAGTGGTTTTATAAGAGCTGTGTGGCAGGAAATGGAAGCAGCTGATAGTCACATTTTCCCCCCACATAACCATCCTTTTAGTTGCAGTATTGGGTGTCAAAATAGAATTTTAAAGATACCTAGTCATGACAAGTAAACTCTCTAAGTCTTTGAGCAGTTAATTTTCTCACAGGGTCATGTCATTTTGTTTTGAAAAGCCACTTTAGTTCATACATTCAAAATATTGCTTTATGGTATGCTGTTCACTTGGCTCATGAAACTCAACTACGTAAATTAGATCGTCTTTAGGGAATGTAACTCTGCTCACTCTATCATTTTTTTTCTGTTTCTCAATAAGGACCAGAAAGCTGTTGAACAAATTCCCCTTTGAAAAAGTTAAATTTGCCAAGATATCAGTAAAGGTGCTTGGAGCAATTTGCAAATATGCTATAACATTTAGTGATGAATTGGTTTTAGAGAAGGATGACTCATAAGACATTTTTGTGTCAGAACAGCATGTCTAAAGGTAATATAAATATATGTATTTATATTCAACCTTTTAAGATTTTAGATTTCATGACCATAGAATACAATTAAATTTGCAGTGAGTTTTCTTTTTCTTTATGGTCATTTGGATTTGTCAGTGAATATTATAAGGAAGCTAGAACACGTGTGTATTGGAAACGGTCAACTTTTGCATGCTTTTGCTCCAAATGTTTAAGTTGCGTCAGCAATCTTTTGATGAACTTCTCCTGATTCAGTGCATGGGTACTCCCAAATGGTGAGCTGCTGTTGCAGAATGACTTCCTGTAAGGCCGCTGCTGAACTATCCACACTTCCTGTTCGCTTCCTGCTTTGTGTGAGCCATTGCCGTTTGTCGACACGATTCAGTATGTGACTCTTGGGGTGAACAGACTGGAGAACAAGGCTCGGGCCTTCACTGGACTGAAACTGGGCAGTATGCGTTCCGAGTGCGACCCGCGAGCTCACTTCATTTTATTTTAAAACTCCTCTTGTTGCATGCCTTGTTTACACAGTCTGGCAAAATAAAGTGTGAAACTGTGATCAAAATAATATTTTTTTTTGCTGAGCCCCTTTCATTTAGAACTTGAACATTTAAACACAGACAATCACTCGGATCTGTATTTATTTGAATGCACTCATTTGAATTTAGAAAGGAATGAATGGTGCTTCAGTCTCTTTCGGCATTAGTATTTTACTGTTATCATCATATGTCACTGGCCCTCTAAATAGCCATGTTTATCATTATTTATGCAGCTTGGGCTCAAGGAAACCCTCTTCTGCTGCTTGTGTGGCCAAAACAAATAATAATGGACGTCCTTGTGTTGTCGTGTTCGCGGGAAACAATAAACGCTTTTCTTTTAGTGTCCCTTGAAGCTTGCATATTTTGATAAATCATGTGTGTGTTGACATTGTTGTGGTCATTTGGAGATCACAAGGGGCTCTGTGGTGTGTGTGTGTGTGTGTGTGTGTGTGTGTGTGTGTGTGTGTTGAGGGGGGAAGGGGCTCATCTGTAGCTCTTTAAACAGAGCACCTCTTGGGTGAGTGTAGACAGAGGACACAGTGTGAATGAGTCTGATGTCACTGCAGGTCTTTGTGCGCTCTGCTGAGCTTGCACACACATACAGAAACTAGTAAAAGAGGGATGAGGTTCAGGCTATAATTTTAAAATTGTGTAGAGAAGAGATGTGCTTGGAGTGCATTCCTTTTGTTATCTTATTTTCATAAACTGCTCCTGCTATGTTAAAAAGAAAATAACGCGTCCTTGATTTTTAGCCAGGCAAGCACAAGGAAGAATGAGTCGGAGATGCTGAGGAGGATGGTGGGCAGAAGGTGGGTGAAGTGAGGGGGTAAAAAAGGAGCAAGTGTCTTGTCCTTTGTCAAAAGGGTTATTGTAGTGAGCTAATATGAAGTGCCCATGTGTGCGCGTATGAATAATTTGAGTGCAGCTGCACGTGTTTGCTATTTTCCCAGAGAGAGAGGTAGAGGCAGCGGGGCGGGAGCCCTCAGGTGTGCCGAGACTATAAAGTATTTATCTACTTCCCTGTTTTAATGCCAGCAACCCTTTTGAAATAAAATATCTCATTATGTTCTGCTTTTGCTTTCTGTATGTTTATAACCAGAGCCTTATTTCTTTTCCACATAGACACAGTGCACTTTTTGTTGGACTCTGTTAGGTCGATATTAATTCGCTGTGTGTGTGTGTGTGTGTGTATGTTGTGACCAGCTGGCCCATGATCACCTCCACCATTAAGTAGCTTAATCACAGTTGGTGTCCATTTGTCTTTTTATGTGTTTTTGTGTCACATCTTTGAAAGAAAAAGAGGAGTCAGCAGGAAAATAATATCTTTAAAACATTAAGTAGTTACGGAGTGCAGGTGTATGCAAATGTTTTCAGATTTGGTTTATTTAGTTTTTGTTTCATAGGAGAACCGTAAGCCCTGGTGTTTTTTTTTTTTTTTAAAGGAATTGCATCTTCAGCCTTTATTTAACCAGATTAAAACTCAAAGAATCCAAAAAAATCTGAAAAGGCCAATACACAGTCGCTAATTACTGTGAAGCGGAAGGAAATGTTTGAACGGTTTTCAATTGTTTTGCTTTGCAAATTGAGAAAGTGCATTTGCATTTATGTATCTACCTTAAATTAATACACTGTTCAGCCACTATACTCCAAGTACCACATTTGATTTTTGATGCATCTCCACCAGCTTCACATGGTCTAGAAACTAACAGTTTTGTCCATTTATTGATGGTGGTAAAATTGTGGAAGCTTATTTCATGCTTTGTGTTTTCTTATCATTTTTGCAATCGTAACGGATAAGAGCCGATTTTTCCAAGTGACCACTTCACTCATATTGTTATGTTTCAATTTCAGTTTTAGATTAGTCTACGGGAAATGTATTTACAAGATGGACATCCAGTTATTTTCTACCTTCTACTGAATAAATGTCTTCTGTCATCATGTTCAAAAAGTTGCACATGTAAATGTTCTTTTCTTTGGCCCTTTAATTCTTTAACAAAACAGAATGTGAAAAAGATCAATGCTTCTGGAAAAGCTCCAAGTTTAAGAATGAGAGGATAGGAATTTAACTGACTTGGCCCACTGGCCCAGCGAGGGCCTGTGGAAGTAATTTACATAACATCTAGGGAGCTTAAAAACTGTAGGACCTATTAAGTCAGAGTGACTCCTTTGTCACTCCGTTACATCATTGCATCATTGATGCATTGGTGATTGAAATGATGTTGACAACACTCTTCAGTGTGGAAGTTGTCACTGCAGAAGAAAAACAAAGTTTGGTGAGGCTTGTCATTCTACTCCTTTGCTATTTTTTGTTGTAGGTTTGGGGGTTTTGAAATAGTCTAGCAATTACTAATTTTTCATTTTTTAAAGGTTTTATTGCTTCTGGTGAACTTTATTTGATAGCAAATTGACAGAAAAGCAGGTAGAGATGGGGGAAGACAGGCAGCAAAGGTCGCCAGGACGGGAATCGAACCTGCACTAGCCGCATGGAGGACTAAGGCCTCCATATGTGGGTTGTGCTTAACCCCTGCGCCACCACAACATCCCATTTAGCCACTTTCCAACATATTTTCCAAAACAAAAAAAGACCATTTAAGACAAAAAAAAAGCTAGAAATATTTTTTATTTCAATAAATATATGCATATATTTATTTCATTTATCTCCTTAATAAGCGTTTTTTAGGCTGCACTCATTTTAGATTGATTTTACATCTGTTTGTTGTATTGTATGTATATGCTTTTCTGCAGATATCTGACATAAAGGTTCACATACCTACAGACAGAGACAGGCTGGCTGAATGCATTAGCACTCAAAGTAAATGCTGTCTGACAGTAGGAGGCAGGGTGGGTGGTAATGTTAACCAGCCCTCCAGGGAGCCAGGCAGATGAGCAGAGTCATGGCAGCAGTCTGCTCCTCTACTGTATTTGTTGTAAGTTTGACAAAGGCATCTGCTCCCAGTCTTTCCCATATTGGATTTGTTACCTTCAGTTTATTTGTCTAACCTCATCACAGCGTGGCAGCTTTGGTGGAGTTTTCTTTGCTCGTCCAGGATTCAAATCGCCTGTTACATCCATCAAGCCCTATTTTTATTTATTTTTTTTACTTTCAATTTTGCTACTTTACTACCACACTTCCTTAACTTATGCTTAACCAAATTTATTTAAAAATGCATCATCAGATAATTTTTAGCAGAGGATGGAAAGTCGGGATTTGCATGCATTCCAAGGACAGTAAACCTTGGATGGACGACTTAAGGTCGTGAACATCCATTTTGTATCATATTATTAATGACTTGTTTTAAATCTTAGATATTATTTTATTCTGCTTGATCCGTCAGTTTTTCGTACTCTGGAGTATGACAAAAAATATCTTCTCTCCTCTAGTTTTCAGTTCCTTTTCTTTTTTCTTTTTAGACGACTGAAATTTGTTAGAATCAAGCTCGGATGCAGATTTACTGACCTTGATAGACTCACTGTCTATCATGAAAATGTAGGAGAGGAAGCTAATTTGATTCTTTGTCACGCCTCCACCTCCCCCATGTTGCAGCCAACAGAGCAGATGAGCCGGATAGGAAGGGGGGGAAATGAGGAAGGGGGGAGTTGGCTGAGGAAATGGGGTGAGGATTGACCCAGAATCGGTTCTTGTGATGCGTGGTGATGTAGTCTGGTAACAATGAGCTGAAACTGACTGATGGATGCTTGTATTTGACTGCATTTGTATAGACGGGGACTATTTCTCCCTGACTGGCACAGTGTCTGTTGTGCTTCTGCAGTTTTAGCATGAGCAGTGCAAATGTATTTAAAATAAACTGTTCAAGCAAAGACAAAAAGGAAAAACATAATATCTCATGATGAGAACCTTTAGGGTAATTACTCCGACAGCCAATCAAGGCAATCTTTGTTGGCTTTGTTTTTTAATCTCTTGCCAAGATCTATTACAGCAAGGGCACAGCGAGACTTCCCACATGATCTGTTCCATACAGCACTGTCCTAATTTAGTAGATCTTTTTTGCAACAGTTGAGGGTATTTTAGATCTTTTAGTCTCAGAGTAAACCCAAACATATTGGCTTTAGTCCATATAAAGATAAAGTATTACAAACAGTTAAAAAAAAAAAACCACGGTGGTGGATTCCGACTGAAAATTTTTATAACTACTTTCTTTTTGAAGATCAATTGTTTTATTATTTATAAATATATCTTTTTATTTATCTGATACATCTTGAGGAGTTAACTTGGCTCTATAGTCTCCAGAAAATGTAGGACATGTCTCTCTGAAGTCTGGCTCAGACTGGGAAATGTTCATGTTAATGTCAATGAACCAGTTTGCCCACTTGTTCTCCAGAGTTTGATACTGGATGTTAACAAATCTAGTCAAACCAATGTTCAGAGGGTATGTGAGTCCAGCTCTCTCTCATCGCCGATTACCGATTGGCATCACTGCCTCTGGCAGTGGGGTCGCCAGCCTGGAAGGATCATTTGATAGAGGGGGATCACATGAAAGAGGAAAGCAGGACTGCATACTCTGTCCGTGTTTAGTCTATATAAAGATATGGACTAAACACGGGAAGGTGTGGAATAGAAGAGGGCGATTAGGAGTGTTTGGTTTCCGTTTTATTTTTGGTTTTCAGTGCATTACTAACTCTCCATCCAGATAAGGACACTATTGGGGCCAATAGGTGGTAACAACATCCACAACTATGAACCCAAAATATGTGGTTCTGATGAGGCTCCAGGTCAGTTCACCCTTTCGCCAATTCTTTGCCCCCTGTTGATACTTCAGCATCGCAGGGAGATTTGCTGGAAGTCCAGACTTTGACTAAATCATTTTAAAGGGCAGGTGTTATGTATTTTCTATGAACATAGTGCCATTTTATATCAATCAAATAACTATTACCTGCAGTGTTATGGAAATTATATTTGATTATTAGTAATTTTGCTTCTGTCTCTTTAAGAACCTTCTACCCCTTTTGACACTCCCACTTCAGTACATCATCACAACAACGCTTCTCCATGTTGTTCATTTATGCTGTTTACAACCGTTCTTAGAAGCATTGTAGTTTGAGTGATAAGCTCAGACATGTTGTCTCACCTTGTGTTTGCTGCTGCTGCTAGTCTGGTGGAGCTGTGTGGTTGGGCCAGGGGTGCTATGTGGGGCTGGATCTTAGCTGGGGATTAAAGCCCCATAGTGTAGATTTGGGTAAATTGGTGGCGCTTTGTATGAGTGGGTATCAAGGCACTGCTGTTTCTTAACTCAGTATGCCTGGTCGTTATCAGGTCAGGGTGCGGCGAATCAAAGTGAACTTAAAAAAATTTCCAAATAAAATCTGTACGCAGAGAAATGTTTTTGCACAGCTTTCCTCTCAGCTGCGCCTGCCTAAACCAATCATACACCATTATAAAACTGCTACCTTTATGTTTGTTCACCTCTTCAGTTGTCCTTGAATTTACCTTGTTGCTTCAGATTGGAAAAAGTAATTCAGTGCTTCCAAACTGTCCTCATTTTAATTAGATTAATGCATTTTACAGAATGGCTTTAGGGCCACCTTGATTATAAATGAATGAATGGGAGAATTTCACTCATTCACTTTGCGTAAGCTGAACCAACATAAGAAACTCAGAATGTGAGCGCTGTACCACTTGGCCTGCGGCCCGTTACCCTGCTGTGTTATTGGGTCAGCGGGAAGCGCTGGAAGCTGAAGTGAGACAGATTTTTGAGTGAACGTCCAGCTACCATAAGCCTAAGTGGCAGAGAGTGTCCTGCTATTTCACTCATGCACAACACTTAACTGATTACAATAAGAGAATAGCTCGGACCTTATGGGAAGAGTGTCTGCGATTGATTGCGATGGCTGGAGCATCGAACAGAGGAGGAGAAGGTGGACTGGAGAGAAAGAGTTCGCTGATGGTTTTATGTGCTGATTCACTGCAGTTTGCTGATCCAGAAAATCAATGTCGGCACTAATTAAATGGGCAACAGCACAGAAATGCCTACTGTAGCTCAATAATCCGAAACTTTGAGCTGCCCTGACCTCTTTGTCAGATGGCAGGAAATTGGTGTTAACACTTTGATAAATATTTGAGACCTTTAAGATACCAAGAGCTTTTAATTTCTGTATTCAGAATATTAACTGCGAAAGTTGAATTTGCTATGGAAGCAAAGTGAGCTATTCAGATACTGGAATAGTGCTAATAAGAATTAGATCAGAGATGACTGAAAATTAATAAAATTAGGTTAGTAAGCGACAGGATTGTTTTTAGAACCAAAACTTTGTGCATACCAGCTTTAACAGCTGCATTTGATACTTTTCTTTAAATTATTTGATCACAAACAGTGCTTGCATTTAGTTTGAACCACAAAGTATTCTCACAGTTGAGTACTGACTGAAGTGGGGATTAAATGTAATGCACTGAAACAGATTTAATTTTTAAATTATTTTTATAAACATGTGCTTTTGCTCAATTTTACTCATGTTTCAATTAACTTTTAGCAGATTTTCTTTCCATGCTGAAGAAAACCTTCTCCACATCATGATGCTGCCAGTACCATGTTTCACAGTATGTTGATGTGTTCAGGGTCCTTTTTTTAAGGTTTTGTATGAAGGTTTAAAGATGAAATGGGCTTTGAACCACCCACTGCCCATCTGATCCTTTGCTTCCTCTCCCCTTTCTGCTCTCATTCTTCCCTCTTAGTCATTTTGTTTCGACCTTAACAGCCATCGGTCTGCCTCTCCTCCATCCATTCCCGCTCCACCGGGCCTCTCTCATTTCATCCCAGAGTCACAGATATGCCCAAAGCTCCCAACCCTAAATGGGCCGGGGTAATTTCCTGAGTTTCTGAGCTTTTCATGTCAAACATGCGGCAACCTTCTTAAATTCCCCATTGCAGCCATCCTCTTGTGTCCTTATTTTCGTTCTCTCAGGCTCTTCATTGTGGGCGCGGCAGATACAGTATGAATGCAGGAGAGAGATGAATTGTTTAGCGAGAGCATTATTTGATTCCACCTTTATACCTTTTTAGAGGTTTTGTATCGGTTTGTGTGAACAAAGGGTGTCCACCTTCAAAGGTGTCTTTGTTGAATGTAGATCCCTTCATTCCTTTTCACCGACATTTAGTGCCTTAGCAATCACATTTTCGTTCCCTGTACCTGGTAAGGTGGCGGCTGTTGTATCTGGATCAGTTTAAAATCAAGAGAAGCATGACACATTTGAGGTTTTTGCCAGGAGAATGTCGAGTCAGGACAGATTCTGGATTAATCATAACCCTGTTAGGTTCTTTGACCAACATGTTTCTTCTGACTGGAAGTAATAATAACATTTTGGAGTGGCCCAGCCAAAGTTCTGACATGAGTCTGATAGAGAATCTGTTGAGGGAGTTAAAGATTAGGGTGATTGCAGGCCTTCCAGACTCGACCACATGGAGCTCATCACAGAAAACAAATCATTTGAAATACTGGTGGAAAAGGGGGTGGAAAAAAAATCTTGATTAGTGAGAAATGTAGAAATAATTTTCAAGAAAACATTTTTTCCAAAAATTGATTTGTTTTAAATACATTTACTTTTACTATTGGTACCTCTTTTGCAATGTCTTATGTTCTGGGAGATGCCTGTGTTATTTCCTGTCAGAAACGAGCTTCTTGGTTGAAAGAAAATAACTAAATCTAAATCCGTCTGGCGTATAAATAAATTGGGGCTTAACTGTACGCTGTTGGACAGGGAAACGGATTCAGAGTGTGGCTCCAGGCTAACTTTTCTGCTCTAGTTGAATTGGTGCACCACCTCATATTTTCTGCTTTGATGGTCAGATTTTTATCATTTTCCATTCACAGATAGTCATGTAGCTGACTGCAGCTGCAACAAATGTGCAGGTAAATGTCTCTTTATTTTAGCTTTAACAATCAAATGTTCAAAATCCTTCATTTTGTCCAACTGATCCTATAAAGTGGTGATCATTAAAGCCCACCCATAATCTCCGGCTTATCTGAAGGGGGCGGGGTTGCAGCGCCTGCAGGGAAACCCAGACCTTCCTCCACAATGAATAAAACAAATAGTCCTCATATTAAGCTGCCCTTTACCTGTTTACTGCTTCTGTCAATAGCATTTACACTTTGTATATCCTCTGCTGCAGATATTATGGCCCAGTCTAGAAAAAGCAGTTGCATTTAGTATTCTTTTGTGTGAGAGAAGAAAATACAGATCAAAATACCTGAAATGATTTGATACACCAGCACAAAAAAATAAGCGGATAATTATTGGAGATTATTGACCAGCTAAATTGCTCTGGAGCCTTTAAGCGTACCCAGATATGACCCACAAACATGCTGGGTAAAATACAAACTCCATGCAGAAAGACTCCCGACTGTTAGGCAAATGTGAGAACTGCACCACAACCGTGTAGCCCAGGAGCTGTACGCGCTGACTCAGTTACACCTTAAGTTTACGTTGCAGTCAACATTTCGGTCTCTGCTTGCTAAAGTACTGAAAGGGATTAGTGTAAAGAGAAAAGTTCATGGGGTCAATTTTTTAAATTTATTTTCAAGGAGGTCTGTTTTCCTCTTCACAGAGGCGAACTTCTTTGAAAGTACAGTATGTGCGTGAAGTTATCTTTTTCTGGTTGCCATGGGACTTGGGTTTGACGTGCTTATATAGCAGAAAGATAAGAGTCAGCTGGGTTTGGAAAGTAAGAGAGCATACCGACAAGCTAGGAACATTTTCAATTTTGTTAGATGATTATTTTTCACCTTTATTTCTTCTTAACAATGCTTCATGCCATCTTTCCGTGTAAAGTTTTCATACTTTTCATGATGTGGTTGTTGCAAGTCAGATGCATGGCTAAACATACAGATATTTTGTAATTCACCATTTTTTTATCCTTATGTGGAGAGAGCCAAACACAGTCAGTTGGGGTAATCTTTATCTAAGATCTGATGACAAAGCCCTATTCTGAGGTATGGCATAGGCAAACTGAACACAACCAGATGGACATGTGTTCCTGTTTATGTAATCTCTGTGGTGCTGGTTAATCTGTCAGGAAAAAAAAACAAAAAAAACTCTTTCTGCTCAGTAAACCAAAATTAAAACACTGGACCTGGAAGGCTCTTTCAGGTGATCATTGTTATGTCATTGTTACTGGGTTGGATTATGAATGTAAACCCATCAAACAGGCTGCATCAAAACTAAAAACTCCCAGTTTTGTGCCTATGACCAACATCAGGTACTTGGAAGCATTTTTGAAATAGACACTATCTGACGCATCAGTGGGGTTGAACTTGTAATTTCTGAATTTTCTGCTGGATTTAAATTTACTACATCTTTTTTTTGTTGTTGTTGTTGGCCCATGTTGTTCACTGTTTTTTGCTGTGGGCTAGAGTTGGGAACTCATAGAGGTCTCCCCCAATATAGTTATTGGTAAAATTTAAAAGTAAAAAAAAAAACAGCCAGCATTGCAGGAAATTACAAAACACATCCTTTTCTTAAAGTTTTGTTGAATTGATTCTCCTTAAATCAGTTACGGCTAACATACCTTTAGTGCATTGTGATTTTTCTTTTGCATATCTTTGAGTGTCAGCTGTTCAATAAGCACTTTCATTGATGGGTTCTCCTTTCAATATTAAGTTGATAAATGACTGTCATGCTTCATTATTATTTGGCAGCATACGATTGCAAGAGTTTATTAGGAACCATGTTTGTGGTGTTTCTGTAGAGACAACACCCAAGCGGCTGACTGTGTGGCGGAGCTGTGGTGGAGTCAAAGCAGCAGGGATCCATCATGAAGCTGCTTGGAATGGTGGCTACCACAAACAAGTGATGACAGGCCTGGAATTAAGAGGAGAACACCTCAAAGCACATTAAGATTTCTCAGGAAAATTGTTAGACTCTGGCTTTCATGTCTCTGCATAGTTCGTATCATGCTGAACAGAAATGGGTTGTGTAAAAGCGAACTGTCGTTACTGAAGGTGTCTCAGAATTAAAACAGCAGCAAATGTTATAGGTTACATTATTATGAATGATAATAAATGCTTTAGACATTTGAGTTTTTATAATTTTATTTGCCCCTTTCAAATCCTCTTCTTCCTCTGAACCCCTTGCCCAAAAAACAAATACAACCACAAACCTTTCAGTACTGATCACTTCGTCATTCACCTCATGCAAGTTTATCCGCAACCTGCCTTTCCAAATCTTTTAAATTATCCTAAAGTTGTTCTATGGGGATCAGAGGCATAGTGGTGTTGGGCTGACTTCAACATCCCCCTGCACCGATTTTTGACATCAACAAGCTGAACATGTAGATCACGGATTGAAAGAATGATCTCTGAGGTATTGACTTCCTTTACCTGCTTCTCCAGAACAAACTCCTTCTTTGTGTCAGACTTTCTGTTCTACATGCTGAGCACTGAATGAAAATATGAATGTTAATGGATAATGATAGTATGAAATGGAAGCATGCTTTGCATCGCAAGGCTTAAAGTGGAACTAATAGATTTTAAGTCTGTTCTCTAAGAAATATGTATTAATACTTCTTACTGCTAACTTTCTTTTTGTTGAAAACATAGAAACACTTCTAAGGTTTTATGTAAGCTAATGACATAAAAATTATTTCACAATATTAAGAATTTACTTTACTCTGAGTCTAGATTAAAAAAAATCAAGGTTTCTTTTCTTCAAACATCACTGTTTAATTGAATGCAGCTCCATGTATGAGTGAAATACAAGAATCAAAACAGCTGCAGCTGCCCTGCAAACTGCGAACCGATGCTGCTTTGGCTGCAGCCAAATAGTTTTCACTACAGCTGAAAAGGACTGGTCCACAATCTTCCTGCCAATGCACATTGTACTATGATCATCCTTCCTCTACATAGAAATATAAAGTCTTATGTCTGTGGAAAAGGCCTCCTGGTTGTTGTGAAAGGCACACACACCTCCAAAGTGCACATGTTCTGGTTACTTGGAGAGATTATCAGAATGTATATGTTAAGAGCACATCTTTAAGAACTTGCACACTGTATTTACATCTTAAGTTTGAAATACTTGTTACTAACGAACACAAAATCAATCCTAATCTTCTGGCCTTTGTAGAGATAGTTGGTTGTTTCTAAAGTGGCGTTTCTGAATATCCTCTTTTATCTGTGTATGTATTTGCAGTGTAGACAGATCACCTGCTTTTATTGTCTGCCTGTTAGCTCAACGCTTCCTGGATTGCAAACAAACTATAGAGGTATCTGTCAACAGCTTTTCTGGATGTGCTGCGGGATCAAAGTGTGTGGACGGGGTGTTTGTATTTTCAATAGTTGTTGGTGGAGCAGACAAAGAGTTCAATGTGGTTTTTTTTCCAGTAGCGGGGAGGCATTTGATTATTCGAAAGAAAGACAGCCAGAGGGTGAGGAAATGAGAGAGAGAGCTAAAGTCACAGTGTTTGAGAGGCTCTCTTGTTATCAGAGGGAAGAGGAAAGTGGAACAGGCCCTTTAACTCCCTCTGCTATTCAATCTTTTGTGCTGCAGTTTTCATTGGCAGTAAACCGAAGCTTAACAGAAAACGGCGCGAGACGATGTGACGACGGACAAGAGCACAAAGCATTAGGCACTTTACTGTGCTGCGATTGTAAAGTCGATATCACAAATGGCAGAGAGAAAACTGGAAGTCAGAGTTATTTTAAAGAGTTATTGAGGAAGAGAAGATGTTAATCCTCTTAAAACCAACAAAAAAGAGGGGGTTTGCTAAAGACATAAATGGAGAGCTGCTTCCTCCTCTGGCTCTGTGCCAGAGGAGAGACAAGAGAGGTCTGAAACACTCACAGCTCCAGTGAATACTATTAACTGTCACTGTGTGTGTGAGTGTGTGTGTGTGTGTGTGTGTGGGCTGTGCCTTTACTGAAGTGTTTACATTAGGGAAATGAACTGTGGCTATCACTCGCCTGGTCTTGGAGGTTGATTGAGCATGAACACACAAAATTGCCAAGACTCACACACACTCATAGGGGAAAATGGCACTTACTTATTATTGGAAGTGATCACCACACAGGCTGATTTTTATTGGCTCTGTGGTTACACACCCCCATCCCTGAGCCTGGGTTGTTTAGCAGACTTGTCGTTAGGATGGGGCTATTTTCTGGAATGCAAATGGATGTTCTGTCAGCACTTGTGTTACAGCAAAGATTAGTTCAAAAATGGATGTGGGAGCTTATTAGGATTTGTAGTTCACAATTTAAAGACCACGGGAATGATAATGAATCAGTATTTAAAGCTCTAAATTATGCTTATAGATTCAGCCAATTTAGTTTATGGGGTTTCTGCTATTTAAATGGAAAAATGCATCAAAACTATTGATGCTTTTAGTGACTTGGACATATATTTTTAATTCTTTTTATTATTTGCACATCACCAAATTAGCATCGTCTCTTTTTTAATTGGCCAAAAACCATATAGAGGGGATTATTTTGCTACGAAGCATTTTAAAAGAAATGAAGCATTTTGTTTTGTTGTTGAATCAACAGGCCATCCAAATTGCTGCATTTGTGGATGTGTGAAGTCGTGATGTTTTGTGGCTTGCCTCATCCTTCTTGCTGACTTGTCAAGTTTCAAACAGCGGTTGTTTTCAGCTTATGACACATTCCAATCTCGGTATTCTTGTAAGGCTAGAAATCCCATTACTTTTTAAAAACAGGATTGTGATGAGAAAAGCCGAGTCTGCATGGCTGTATTTTGAAGAAGCCTGCTGCCTTGTTCATGTTTCAGGTAACTTTACTTTGCATCACTGAACATCAATGCACTTGAGGTTGAGATAGCAGTTATCTAGCATTCCTTAAGATCCCACCTGAGGTACTTAAACCTTTTTTTTTAAATGTTAGAACTCAAACGATGAGGACAGATGGAATCATATAACCTCAATATCTGACTCTCCTGTCTTATTGCATGAATTCATGGTGACTTGGACTAATTTTAGTCTCAGATGTTCTTTATTGATTGTGTGGTCTGAGTCTGGATGGTTGTGCACATGTGAGATCAATGCTATGGATCTATTCTTTTGTTGCTGCAGCTGTCTTAAACGCTCATCCAGCTGAGCCCTTGTGCTGGTTGATTACTGAAAGCTGTTAGTTCTTCATCCCATCCAGGCCATTTGATGGGATCTCATTGCCATGTGTGCATTTTGCCATTTGTTCACAATGACATTAACTGTTGATTAGTTTTTGCTTATAGTAGTTAATTTTGGATCATTTTTTATGTTTTTGTTTTGCCTGAAAGGCACCCAAACTCCAAGGAACAGTAAATTGTTTCTCTAGATAAAGAAGCTATTTCAGATTGGCTCATTAACCACTTGGTTTCTTCTTTTGTTCCCCAGTTGTTCGATTTTCTCATTTTCTGTGGAAGCTTTATTCAGTATGGAGTCCTGGCTTGCTGACACTGCTGAAAATAAGCAAAAAAAAACCAAACTTCCAAAGTAGTAATAATTAGCATTATTGCATTGCATAAAAACCAAATACAAGACAATACAGTAATGTGACGAATGCAAATAATTGCAGTGGTTTGAGTATGTTTGCATAGCGGGACACAAGAAGCAATTCTTTATGTACTCTATTCAGTTTTTAAATACTCTTTAGTATAATTTCTTCCACAGGAACAGTTTAGCATAAATCTAAATTTAAGCTGTTTCATGTGTATTACCTACTCTCTTCCTCTTCCCCCCAGCAGTACACAAACACACACGCACTCTGTCCTGCAGCGGTCAACTCTATTGTATAAAGTCAGTGCGCTGCTCTTTTGCCATATCCACTTTATGTTTATAATTGACTTAAACAGCACTTTTAGATCCATTAACCTCTGTGTCAAGGTCACATCCAGGAATAAAGGAAACTCATCTGTCTGCTAACTGCTTTGAGCCTCTGTCTTCATAATAAGGTTGGCCTGGGCTCTCATACGGCTGCTGAATCGCACAATTCAAATGTGTTTAATCCCCTGCTGGAAGAATCTCTCTTCAGAGATGCCTCTGTGCCTGAAGGAGAGCGAGAAAAAATGCCCCGGTGTGTTTCTGCAACACCATTAAGACTTGTGGTAAAGGGATTAAATGTTTGTGTCAGTGGAGGGTGTGGTACTTTATGCATGCATGAGAGGAACCATGTGTGAACTGAAGATAGTACTGTTAATTTTTTTTGTCCTTTATGTATAGTATGTACAGAAGTTCCAGTGTGGATGTTTCTGTAGTTTAGTCCCATCCTACGACAGCTGTTGGGAATTTTTCTGAATCTCTCTCAGGCTTTATACCATAGTATGTTTTTGTGTTGCAATTGTAGTGCGTTTGTCTGACTAATTAGGTTTATTTGCACCAGGTAAAGACTTTATAAAGTATTGCTTTAGTAAATGTCGACTCCTTGCCTTTCTTCTGACCCCTCCTCTCCACTGGAGCTCTACCAAAAGCTCCAGATGCAATCCAGCAGACCTGCTCTTCAATAGGAAAGTAAGTTGAGGAAAAGTAAAAGTTCTCGGATAGTTTTTCTTCAGTGACTCAGCACTGATGCAGAAGCATGTAATTGTGGGAAGTCTTAACTGCAGTAAATCATCTTTATCTCACCCGTAAGGCTTTCTGCCCTTGTTCTGTCAAGAAAATCAAAATTATCCTAAACTCAAATGTTCAGACATCATTTGTCAGTGACTTCAAAGCTGTTCTTGGCCAGGGACCGCTTTATTTCACTCTCATCTTATCAGGGATTATTTTCCAGCTGGGATGTTAGGGGAAAGTAATTAACTTCTGTGAACTACCTGTCAGGATGGAAACTTGTCCTGATTAGAGGAGTTGACAACAATGCTTGTAACAGTGACTTGAGTCTCTCTATATAAACTCAGATGCAGGTTTTTCTCCTGAGTTTCCACATTGTCTGATATTAAGTGACTAGTACAGTTAAATGTACTGATAATGTTTTGGATTTATTTCTGATTTCTGCTCAGTTTCGTCACTTATAGATAAGTGAAAGTGTCTCTTTTATATGGTTTACCTGAACTTACTCCAACTCTCCTCCTTCAGTCTGTAAACTGTCAGTCACATCATTTACATTTCACATGTTGAAACTATGTAAAACCGTTCCTACCCAATAGAAATATAATTTTGTTTTTCCTGTTCATTTCTGTCATCTAACTTGAATTGCCTTTTACCTAAAAGGTACAAATTTGCATTCCTACAAATAAACTGGTCAAACTGGTTCTGTTCACGCTTTTAAAAAACTTCTTTACATGATCAGATTAAGGAGCTGAGCATCATTACCAAAATGTTGTGCCATGTCTAAAACTCTAGAGTTAGTTTATGTATTTGACTAAGAGTATTAAGACAAAAACATTAAAACAATGAGTATTATCACTAATTAAAAGTGAGATTTTTGGCTCTCTTTCAGCAATAGATCTCCCCTGAGGTGGCAAAGTTTGACTAAAGAAGTTTTAAATGTTGAAGTTTTTATTTTTACTTTTTAATTTCTTTTCATTCCTCTTTCTCACTGTTTTTTAAAATCTCTTTCTCTTTCTCACAGTTTATTCAATGTCACATGCTGTTTTTATTTTAATTATGTAAAGCACTTTGAAATGCCTTGCTGCTGAAATGTGCTATCTAAATAAAATTTGATTGATTGAAAGTGCTGCAAATCAAGACATATAATTGAAAAATATATTTCATGTCCTTTAAATCTTATGTGTTCTTTAAAAATGATTGCAAAGCTTGAAGTTTTGATTCGGAAACATTTAAACATTGGGCTAAGAAATCTGGAAAAGCATTGAATTTATATAAACATATAACTTAGTGCAGTAACTAAGAAATGCAGTGTAGCTATTGCTATATTTTGACCAGCAGAATTACTCCACACACATGTGAAACTAGACCACAGCTTGAACAGACAGTGCCACGGAGTCTGACCTCATTCATTTTCTCACACCATTTATCCTGATTAGTGTCAGAAAAAAACTGTTCTGGTATCTGGTTTCATATATTTTCAAAACAGTAAAAAGACCATTTTTATAAGAAAAAAAAATAATTTGATTTGTCAGCAGAGATAGGGACTGATACTTACTGTACATGGAAAAATGTTTTAATGTTTCTGAATTTAGAAGATTTTGATTAAAATGTCCCAAACCATAAACTTTTCTTTTAATTTGTTATGATTTTGTCTCATTAACATAAAAGGAGGCAGTTATTTTTTTTATAACTTTAATACTTTATTTTGACACACCACTTTAAATAACCTAGTGAGTTTGGACAGCTCCTTTTTCCTGCCAAAGCATCTTGAGCCATTTTCCCACATGATCCCCAGATTTTTCAGGAGAAAACTGCAGAGTTTGGTCCAGACGTTTGCCACAGCTGTCGTTCACACGTATATTTCACAGCAGAGGATTTTGCACTTGGGATGCATTCTCACTGCATGGCTGCGAGAGACGGGGTTCCTTTTTTTTTAAGCAGCTATATAACGCAATACCTAATGAAGTGATCCCGTTATGGAAGATAATGCAACAATTCATGTCAGGAATGAAAGCAGAGGCTGTTAGGCGATTGTTTTGCATCAACTTCACTTGTAATTAAATTTAGCTACAATAGTGATGAATGGCTGAAAAGGTTCACGCAAGTCAGCAGATACCAGTAGGCAACCCCCCCCACACCCCTCCGCTCATCTGCAGCAAATGCTTTCAACGATTTACTGCCTACGTGTGTCCTTAAGATGTCCGGAGGAAGTTATGCAGATATTTGCATATTCCAGTCATGCGGGCGAGTAAAACATTCAGATTTAGTTTGGTTTACTGTTTGGTGCACATTTTCAATGGGAAGATGTTGTAACTTCTTCACCATCTTATTTTTAAAAGAGCCCTCATTTGATTAGCTCTTCAAGTATTATGTTTTTTTTGTACCTAGTTTCCATTTTACAGCTGGTCTCTTTCAGATGATCGTGTTTTATCTGCATTAAAACACTTCAGACTCAGTTTTCATCAGTGGTTTGTCTGCTTAACTTATGTTTATGTACTAAACTTCCACATTTAAATTTCACATCTTGTCATAAATTCCTCCTTGCTTGATTTTTATGTCCATATTGTTGACTTCCTGTCTTTTAGGATTCGTCCTCAGATGGCCAAGGAGAAGATCGAGGGCTGTCACGTGTGCACGCTGGTCACACCTGGAGAACCGCAGGTGCTCCTGGGAAAGGACAAGGCCTTCACCTACGACTTTGTGTTTGATATTGACTCGGAGCAGCAGCACATCTACCAGACCTGTGTGTACAAGCTCATCGAGGGCTGCTTCGAGGGCTACAATGCAACCGTGTTTGCTTATGGACAGGTGCGACCATGAGGCTTTGTAGATTTGGAGTTATTTAGGCCACAGTTACCACACATTCACATATCATTGTATGTCAACAACAGAAAGCATGTCAGTCACTGATGTGGTGACATCAAACATGTCAAAGTACTATCAACCATAAAATATCAGGTCAGCTTGAGTCTTCATCAATGTAGAAAGATTAGAGATTCAGTGATCAAAAATTTGTGGCTAATTATATATATTTTTTTCATAATATGTAAAATGTAGGATTGACTTTCAGATTATTTTCCCCCTTTCTTGTGTGAGGTGTCATTAAAGACAAACTGATCTCAGAGTTGATGGCAAAAACTGACTAAATGGATCTGGATTAGCTTCTTGTGGGGTTTGAATTACTAAACACTTTACTCCCTGTATATTTCCTTACTTTGACTTTAAGACATTCAAAATGCTGTCAGCATCTTTAAATCCAGCTTGTGTCTTGACAGATGAGATTTAAAAGCCTAACTGGATGAAACAGAACAGCTTTCATGTTGTTGGTTTAAAGTCTTGCTGTTCTCTCTCTTACAGTCTGAATGAACTTCAAACATTTCTTGACAGTCTGATAATCGTCATTGCAGATTACGCAACAAAACATGGTTTAGACCCTACTAGTGCAAAGCAGAATAGTAAAATCTACATGTAAATGTAAGATAGGCAAGAAAAATAAAAATATGTTTAAATGGTGTAATGAGAAAAACTACTGTAGCTCAACAGTGATGATTACAGGGTTGTTCATTTATTCATTTGCCGCCATGACTTGAGTTGGTGCTAAGAGATTCTGCTAATTAATGTTTTCTTTATGCCAGAGGGAAAGTGGCTTCCTTTTAAATAGCCTTAATTTTTAAACATCTCATTAATACTGCAGACGCCAAGTTTATTCAGTAACAACTTTCACATTGTGTTTTTAGTTGTGTTTAGCTCACTAAGTGGTAAGATTGTTTTTTGAGGTTCAGGCCATCAGTCATAGTCAAAGTGAAAATCTGTTAAATCAGACGGCCAGTTGATTTCACATTAATTGGTTTAAGAATTTTAATGAGCCCTCATCACCTATTCATGGATGGATAAGAAACTTTATGTAGATCTTAGGATGGTAAGAATGTTATCTTTTTAAATTTTTTTTTCCTTTTTCAATAAAATGTCTTACAGACGGGCTCGGGGAAGACTTACACCATGGGGACGGGTTTTGATGTGAATCTGAGCCTGCAGGAGCAGGGCATCATCCCGCGGGCCGTTCACCAGCTGTTTGAGGGCATCCAGAGCAGAAGGGATCGAGCCCAGGAGACCGGCATCCAGCCGCCCGAGTTTAAAGTCAGCGCCCAGTTTTTGGAGGTGGGACACACAAAAAGACTTGATTTAACATTTTGAAAAGTGCCGTATCAGTAAATTTGGTTGTTGGTCCATATTACTGCCAACCAGAACATAAAGAATGCAACAGGATCAGCCTTCTCATCCACAAACAGGATGTGACAGCCTGAAGACAGATGGGCTGTGAGGTCTATGTGTGCTTTGTGGGACCTGATTAATGTTTGCCATTACCTCTGACATTATTCCTCATCACCGAGGAGCAGAAGACGGATAAGAGCGAGGAATCAGTGAGAGGGCGGGATGCTTGTGTAGGAGAAATTAGATATATGGCTACTAATCATTTCCTCGGGGGATTTCTGGAGAGCGAATGTGAGGGGCATGTTAGGGTGGGTTCTGCTGTACGTTTGGGTGTGTGTGTTGTGGTTTAATGATCAGGTTATAATAGAAATCCAGATAAAACCACAAAAATAATAATCTTGTACAAACAACTTCTACTACTTTCTTTTTTAGTCTCTGGATCTCTATTGATGTGTTTTCTTTTTGCTTTTGGGTCAAAGGTTTATCCGTGTTGATGGTAAACAGATGGGTGTGTGTATGTGTGTTTGACATTAGGTGGGAGCAGCTGAGCTTTCAGTGGCCCTCTGTGACCTTTGACTTGGCTTGTTTGAAAGAGGTCATTATTGTGAATGTTCCTGGAGATTTGTACTTTTTAGTGTTACCTGCAGTCTGAACAAATGCTTTTATTATTTTTTTTTAGGTTGTAATGAGCATGGAAAAAAAATAAGTGTGAATATTAGACTTTTTTAGGGAAAAAAATCCTACTAGATGGAGGGTTTTTACATTATGTTAAACTGACATTCTTTCATTAATTTGCTTTATTGCGCTTTGATATTTAACATACTACACATCAGTAATGTTGTTTTTGAATCTAGAAAAAATTTAGAATTTTGTGATTTAAAAAGATGCAGAAACTCTGACGGTAAATATCATAACTCATCATGATGAGTGCCTGTGTGACTTGTCGCAGTTGTACAATGAGGAGATCCTGGACTTGTTTGATGGAGCCAGAGATCCAGAGAGTCGCAGCAGGAAGTCCAACATCAGGATCCACGAGGACGCCAACGGCAGCATCTACACCACAGGAGTCACTTCCAGACTGGTGCAGTCAGAGGACGAGGTGGGTCCTTGTTCATATGGGTGGTCTTTTTATAGCCACGTAAACTGGACAAGAGTTCACCAAGTACGTTTTTTTTTCTGGTGAGATTCTATAAAATAAATGTTATACAAAAATGCATCAGTTTTCCATCATTACTCAGTTAGAAACCATCTTTTGTTTATATGCCAAATTTTGTTTGATCTTATCACGTTCACTTTTATCCATCAGACACTAGCTGATTGATATCTAAAAAAAACATAAAAAGTATATTTTATTAAATGTCTTCCTTTTTCTTAATTTTCTTCCTCAATGCTGCCAGTTCCTTGTTTCCACCCCCCAACATAATGATTTCTTTAAGTTTATGTTTTATGTTTTCACTCCACTCTAAAATGTAAATTATTTCACTTATTTTTGGAAACTCTATAGCACCTTTTTAAAGTACAAAATCATGACTTTGTTCTTCAATTGAAAATAAAAAGTTAAAATAATCAGTTCCACAATGGTACCGTGCCAGTAGTAGTCAGTAATTGTGTGAGGAAAAGACTTCAGATATTATTTTGACTGATATTTGTTAAACACAATGACAAAGAGGGCAGGTGGTGATTTTGCAGAACGACCACAGGAATGCATGGCTATTCCAATCATTATCCAGAGTGTTGAATGGAGACGACTGATGGCCTTATTTGTTTCAGCTCGCATGGGCTTTAATTTCCCAAAAATATGTTCTATTTAAGGCTCTTGAAGATAAATGGATGCTCCTTTTGTGACAGAAGACTTAAAACAGCGAAACAGGTTGAGGGGGAGTGAATGTGGCAATGAAGGAGCTAGGAAGACAGATGGAGGCAGGATGATTAAAAAGTTAGGAGAGGAAGCACCAGGAGGGGGAAAAAACATGGTTGACAGATATTCAAATGAGCAGAGATGGGTTTGAGTTGGGAGTCGGCCAGATAACGATTTTTCTTTCTTTTTCTAAATGATTAAATAAATATGCAAGGTTTTAAATTCCCCTTGGCAATGATGATAAGCATTAGCGTAAAATTAAATTTTCTTTTCAAAATTGTGTCTGCTTTAGCAATTTTCTCTTCTAATTTGAAATGAAAAGTCTACAAATGTCCTGTATGTTTGGTGTGTTTTGCAGCTGCTGCAGTGCCTGAAGCTCGGGGCTCTGTCCCGTACCACAGCCAGCACACAGATGAACGCACAAAGCTCCCGCTCACATGCCATCTTCACCATCTATCTCTGTCAGATGAGAGTCTTTCAGCAGCAGCAAATGGTAAGACTGGAGGTTTGGAGTAGAGATGTAGAGAGAGCCTTAAATGTGAGAAAGAAATAAGTCAAACATTTTCAACAAAGCATAATTAGGAGGTCTAGCTAAAGGTGTTTATCAGTTTCATCGTGTCTCTAAGTGAGACTGAGAAGACAAAAACAGCATAGATAAATGACGTGTCTTTTCATATATATCTGAATAAAACATGATTGTAAGGAGTATGCAAGCTAGTGAAATAGTTACCAGTTTGAAGTAAGATGCTTGCCTCTTGGAGCAGAATGGAGGAGAAGAGAACAGCGAAGTGAACGGCATTGACTCCTCCCCCATCGCCCAGCCGGAGTATGAGACCCTGATGGCCAAGTTTCACTTCGTGGACCTGGCCGGCTCAGAAAGGCTCAAACGCACGGGGGCCACTGGAGAAAGGGCCCGAGAGGGAATCTCTATTAACTGTGGACTGGTGGGTCACAGACAAAATAAGATTGGATCATTGGTGCGTGTTAACATTTTGCTCTGTTTATATGCTGCTTGGGATCTTCTCCTCTCTGTGTTAGCTGGCTCTTGGAAATGTGATCAGCGCTTTAGGTGATCAGACTAAGAAAGCCGGACACGTCCCATACAGAGACTCCAAACTTACCCGACTGTTGCAAGACTCGCTGGGAGGCAACAGGTACTCAAACTGTATCTTCAAATTTAAGAAAGACTCTCATTTATGAGATATGAATGAAATGAACTGAGCTGCTGATCATCCTCTTTAGCCGCACAGTCATGATCGCCTGTGTCAGCCCGTCGGACCGGGACTTCATGGAGACGCTGAACACACTGAAGTACGCCAACCGTGCCCGAAACATCAAGAACAAGGTGGTGGTGAACCAAGACAAGACCAGCCAGCAGATCAACGCCCTGCGTGCGGAGGTGGCCCGACTCCAGATGGAGCTGATGGAATACAAGGCGGTGAGTGATGCACGTTAGGTTGGGGCTGGAGGGGGAGAAGGAGGTGATGGGTAGAGCCAGAAATGCAAGAAGACTTTTTGAATTAAACAGAAGTGGGAAGAAGATCGAAATGGAAAGTGGCAGGTTGAAGAAGAAGTGATGACGCCTCGTCAGTGTAACGGATACTAAAAAGAGAGGAAGGAGGTGACGAGATGAATGAAAATGGATACTAACTGGAAATAATAAGAAAATAAAACAAGAACTTTGTGGTTAAGCTGAGTTACATATTCATAAAAAACAACAAAAAATCACACTTTTAATATTGATACCAACTAAGCTTCTCAGCATTTGGAATAAAAGGATAAAAAGTTGACATATTTTCAAATCATGACCTAAAGTGTGGCGTGTGTATCAATGAACTCCCCATGTCAATTGAAACAGATTTTACTACATTTAGTAAAATGTAGTAAAATCATCTAACAGCCCGAGCCAAGGCTTTTGGCTCGGGCTGTTAGATGTCTCCTCCGTATATAAATTGAAATTTATGACTGTTCTTTGCAAAAATAGATCAAGCTCTTTCAGATTAGGAGCATCACATCTGTGAACACTAATTTTCACTTCTTGGCACAGACTCTGCTTTTGACTTGGTTCTGGACTTTGACTGACTTCTAATGCATGAATATGATCTATATATTGATCTAAAGTGATCCGTTGTGTCTCTGGTTTTATTGTCAGGGCTGTTGTCCTGCTAAAATATGAACCTTTACCCCAATGTCGAGCAGTTTTGCAGGTTTTAACAATTTTCTCCATCCATCTTAAAATTTCTCCCCCCACTAATGTTCTCTGAGAAACCTGGATTTATACTGAAATTAAATTATATTACACACAGCTGAACTCAACAAATTAGATAAATTCACACTACACTCTGATAAGTCTATGACACAAAATAAAGACCCATTAAAGCAATTTAGAGTTTGTTGTTTTAGGTGGAAAAAATATGAAAATACCACCATTTCCATGAAGAAAGTTACAAACTGCAAGAGGTCACAATGTAACATAGCGACAGTTTATTTTTATCTGTTGTTCTGAATGGAGTCAAGGACCACAAATATAGAAGTATGACATGCATAATAATATCAAAGAGCATTTAGGCTTAGGTAGGGGCTACTTTTCTTCAGCTTTGACCTGTGTGACTGAAACAGACAAGCAGTTGTTTAGCCTGAAGTTACCATGGTTACCAAAGTGAAGAAACTGCAAGCTGACCTCTAAGTGGTAAGGGATGCGATGTGACTGTAGTCTAGTAATAGACTGTGGTGTGAGTTGTGACTAGATACTGGTTCTCTGTTTGAGACATAAACAATAGATTTTTTTTTTCCTCCAAACCCAACAATGACTCCTTGATGAGCCACAGACGATTGCTCTCATTCTGAACAATGGCACAGTGTTCGTTTGGGATGTTGAGCAAGAGTGTTTTTTTTTTTGTTGCTATTCTACCGAAGACCAATTTTGTTTTTATTCACTGCCATGTTTTCGTTTGCTTCCATGCAGGGTAAGCGTGTGGCAGGTGAGGATGGGGCTGAAGGCTACAGCGACCTGTACCAGGAGAACGCCATGCTGCAGAGAGAAAACGACTCGCTGCGCCTGAGAGTAAAGGCCATGCAGGAGACCATCGATCATCTCAACACACGGGTGACGCATCTGCTGGCCAATGAGGTCAGCACTCTGCTCACCAAGTCAAGTATGTGAATGCAGAGATGCTCTACATCTAAGCTCCATCTCTTACACTTTTAAAGCTCCTTTGTATGTTTACTGGTTAAAAACAATCTAACAAAGTTGACTTTATTTTTACCTGCAAGGCGAAGGCAATGAGGAGATTGGAACGCTAATACAGAACTACATCCGAGAAGTTGAAGAACTCAGGTAGGAGCTTAACTGCAATCTTTCCCGGAGTTGAGAGGAGATGTATGAGCGTGAATATCAATAATTCTTCCCACTCTTCCTGCCCTGCCAGATCCAAACTCCTCGAGAGCGAGGCCATGAACGAGTCGCTACGACGACAGGTGGCCCGGCTCTCTTCTCGTTCCTCGTTTCCAGCCTCCGGTCTAAGCCCCGCCCCCGGCCACCCTCCCGGCTCCTCCCCTATATCCATGTCTATGGAGGCCGAGATGACGGACGTTCTGCGGCGCGCCAAGTTAGACATCGAGCGGCTGAAGAAGAAGGAAAGGCGGCAGAGAAGGCTGAGGTGAAGGAACAGAGACTTTTTAGTCAAAATTTCAAACTGACTACAGTTTGTTTTACTTGTCCCAAACTACACAGACTGAAGAATCCTATAAATAGATGTAGAGATTTGCAGTTAGCTCAAAATTATACTATAGCATGGTGAAGCATGATTACATTAATTAAAAAAGATTAGGAGTTTAATTTTAGTTCCCTTATTCACGTCTGCTAAAAAAAATCAAGTTACTGATAAAATCTAATTGTGCTGCTGTATTTTGCTTATTAAACCAGCATCTAAATGTGTTTAATGGTTAACAATACAGGCAACAAAACAACCTACTTATAACAACAAAACGATGTCTAAAATAATGAGCGGGTGCTCAGCAATCTGATTAAGCTCGTGCGGTTAGCCAGACTTCCTCTGATTTTTACTAATCCGTATAAAAAAGCCTTAGAGACCTATGAGGTAAAATAGAGGAAGAGTTTGAACTTCTCTCTTCCAACATTCATTCTTATCCAGTTCTAAATCTGCAGAGTAACTCATCATTTTCCATGTTTGATTGTAAATACCAGCCACTTCCTCTGGATCTCAGGCTCTCAGCTATCAGGTGGGAGAGACGACGGCTGAGCTCTTTATCTCGAGCTCTACGTCGGTTATTCTGAGAGACTGCAAACCCGCCGGGACCCTGGAGGGGTACAAATGTTGATAACAGAACTCAATCTCTCTGGAGTTTCACAGAAAAGTCTCTTTTCAGGGAAGTTGAAACAGTAAAAATTCTCCATAATGCCACTGGCAGACAATTGCGCAATGTTTACATAAACAAAATGAAGGATTTGCACTTTGTCTCACCAGCCCAGATGAACAGACTCATAGAAACTAATATGTGGAAAATCCAAACTTAAATAAAACCATTCTAAAACTAAATGTGAAACAGTGTCTTCAAATACTTAAGCTTTATGAAAAGCAATTTCCCAATTTCTCTTGCTCAGCCTGTGATGATGCACCTGTGCTGAATTTTTTTTAGGTTGAAAGGGATTAATATTCTCCGCAAACATGCTCTCCTTGCCTCACTTTCTCTTTAAGAGATTCATCCAAGTCAATTATGATTCTGGGACTTTGGGAGAGTTGGAGTGCTATCAGTGCTAGGCTGTAATGCTGGCAGGGACACTAAAAGGTTTCACACAGTTAGTCACGGGGTCATAAGAGACACGAGTAGGAATCCAGCAGACTAATTGCTTAGAAGTGGTGGCAGATGGAATTGGTGATAAAATCTGTAAAAGTAGGAGCAAAGGGGAAAATAAAGCAAGTAATAAAACTTAAGAACCTAATGGGAAGAATAAAAGTTGATGTACTTTAATGGACTATGGCAATTACATTAGAAGACTCATTTTCTCCTTGCAAAAAAAAAAAAAGCCAGTGTTGCAAATGTTGCTGGAACATAAAGCAAGCATTTTAGGATCAGCAATCACGTAGGGCAATCAGAGTACATTAATGATATTATTAGGCCTTAAATGATTATTTGGATTAATTGTGATTATTGATTACTGGAGTATACAGACCAAGTAAGGCAAAGGTGATTTGCTGAAAAGCAACATATTCAGAGCAGTAATTCAGACAAAGCTTTACGAAATGTACATACATTTGGCATTTTTGAAAACACATTTGTCTGAAAATATGTTTTACCCAAAACTCCTCAAGTGGCTTAATTTTAGGTTCACCTTGTTCAATTTTGCTAAAATAATGCTGTTGTTGCATTTTGGACAATAAAATGTTTATTTTCTTATTTGAAAAAGCAAATAAGTTGTTTATTTGTCACTTTTAATTTATTTCTAATATTGTAAAAAAACGACTGTAGTGGTTAAATGAAAAATCTGTAGAATGTCTAATTTTTTTTAGCCATAATTGATGAATTAATTGATCACTAAAATAATTGATGTTGTTTATATGTGTATTTTATGAAAAGATTTTACCCAAAAACACTTTTCTACTTCATGCAGCCCAGAGTTGGAGAAAGGCCTCAAGAAACGAGTAAAGCTGCACACTCAGGAAAATGGGGAGAACCGGCGGAGCGGCGAAAATGGACAGAATGGGGAGATTGATTCCGATGACAATAACACCGAGGTGAGGTCTTTGTGCTTTGCCATGTTGTCGCCATGCAGACAGAACAACATCTTAACCAAAGTGTTTGTCTCCGTAGGATATCATGTCTCCACTGCAAGAGGAGAGTGGCTGTGAAGAAGATGAAGGCGAAGATGAGGAGGAGGGCAGGGAGGAAGAGGATGATTTTGACAGTGACGAGAGCCTGGTGGATTCAGATTCTGACTCGGATGAGAAAGGTAACGGCAGACTCCATGTTTAGCACTCGCACACACGATGAAGACATTTTAATAGTTTGGTATTTAACATGTCAGTTCGAACTCGTTGTTTTGACCGATGGTTGTTTTCATACTGGGCATCCAGCACTTAATTAGACTGGAGTTCCAATCATTTGTCGAACTTCCCAACTTCCAGCCAACTTCCAGGCGGATCTTGCCGACCTGACCTGTGAGATTGAGATCAAGCAGAAGCTGATCGACGAGCTGGAGAACAGCCAGCGGCGGCTGCTGATGTTAAAGCTGCAGTACGAGGAGAAGCTCATCCTGCTGCAGAACAAGATCAGAGACACGCAGCTGGAGAGAGACCGTGTGCTGCAGAACCTCAGTGAGTACGGCTCGGTAATCCTCAATTAATAACCCTCCGGAGCGCCCCTTCAACGTTGTTGCATGCCTACGCAGTGTCCATGGAAAACTACACCGAGGAGAAGGCCAGCAAGATCAGGCAGGAGTACGAGAAGCGCCTCAAAGAAATGAACCGTGATCTACTGAAGCTGCAGGCGGCGCAGAAGGAGCACGCACGTCTGCTCAAAAACCAGGGGAGGTACGAGCGGGAGCTGAAGAAGCTCCAAACTGAGGTCAACGAGATGAAGAAAGCGAAGGTAAGGGGGCGGCGGGAAGAATTATTCTGGCAGAATGGTAAAAGTCAAGGAATTTATTTGAGTTGGCCACCCTCCCGGCTGCTTGCAGGTGGTGCTGATGAAGCAAATGAAAGAGGAGCAACAGAGGCGGAGAATGGTGGAGGCGAAGAGGAATCGAGAGATTGCTCAGCTTAAGAAGGAGCAGCGGCGACAGGAGGTGAGTAAGCTTTTAAAGATTGTGTGTGCAGGTATATTTGTGTCCTCTCTCTCTCTCTCTCTCTCGCTCTCTCTCGCTCTCTCTCGCTCTGTATCAGTTATCAGTCTTTAATATTTTGCATATGCATTTAAATATTTGCTCCACTGCCAGAAATAGAAGAAGCTTTGAGATACGAGAGCCAATATTTCACAACATTCAATGTTTAAGCTGACTTACCAAAGAATCTTTTAGGAAAGGAAAGGTAGAAAGCCTGAAGAAAAAAAATACATGCAAAGCTGTCAAACACTTAAAAATGGGGGTTTATGTGCAATTGTTTTACATTCTGCATTTTGTCCCTCATATTAGCACATATTCTAAAAATATTACCTTCCCGTTTTGGTTCCGTTTGCTTCTGAGGAAAATGAAACTGTACACAGTGAAGCCGTAGGCCTAGCTCCTAATCTTTTTATTTAGAGCTTCATCTTGAGTCTTAAATCCCTTCTTGATCAGTAACTTTGTGAACTTGTGTGAAAAGTAAACACTTTGCACTTTGGAACATAGATACGATTTAAACGAAAGAAAAAAGCCGTCTATGAACTCTAAAATGATGCTGAGGCTTGTGTTACTCTGACGACATCAGTACCAGATTCGGGCGCTGGAGTCTCAAAAGAGGCAGCAGGAGCTGGTGCTGCGCAGGAAGACCCAGGAAGTGACGGCCCTGCGGCGCATGGCCAAGCCCATGTCGGACCGCGTGGCGGGTCGAGTCGCCCGCTGGAACCAGACGCCTCCAGTTACGGACTCTGGAGCTGATTTGTCGGCCAGCACAACGGCAAGCGGCTCCGAGGCGGAGACCGCGAGGACGGTGAGCGGGCTGGTGCGCCAGTGGAACAACAAGAACAACGGGTATGCTGCATACATGGCAGAGAGCGAGGGGAGCATGGATGGAACGCGGGTGATTAGGTAAGTAGTCGTCTTGTCTTGTTGCACAAATGGGGCTGAATATATGCAATGCAACAGTATTCATCTTCCCTTCCTGTCCAACCTTTCCACCTTTTGTCTCGCTACAATGGAGATTGTATGCATTGGGCCACGTAGTACTATTGTGAAGTTGAAGTTTATTGAAAAATGTAAATGCAACATTATAACTTTGCAACAGCAGGAAGAAGCTCCAGAGGAAGCCAGCCAGCTTGGGCAGCACCGCACCTGCAGGCAGACCCAACAGCTTCTCCAAGTCTGCCCGTCTAAAGTGGCAAACCCTCGAGCGTCGCATCATGGACATTGTCATGCAGAGAATGACCATCTCCAACGTGGAAGCAGACATGGATCGCCTTATCAAGGTGTGGGAAGGAGTTTTTAATGTGTCTAGAAAAATGTGTATTTTTCTTCCTTTCTTTTCTTTGCGTTATCTCGTTGCCTGCCACCGGATGAGATGAGCTGTCATCAGAAATTAGGCATCAGATGGAAAATGAAGGTGGTAACAGCTGTTTTGACTCATACATGTCAGTAGATAAGAACTGAAACCACTGCGAGGACCTTTATTCCTCTTCTTCCAACATGTTAAAGTGTGCAAGTAAAAGCAGCTCTCTGCTGTGGTCACTGTAAATAGCTACGCCTTAAGACTAAAACCAACAAAGGTGTTTAATTATTTTGTCAGGCCAAATGAAACATGGATATGAAGCAAACTCCAATTGCTTTTACTGTTTTAGCTAATTCTGATTAATTTCTAATTACTTGCGCCGTTTGTGGTTTTGATGAGTCAGAAGCGAGAAGAGCTGACAATGCAGCAGGAAGCTCTCTCGCATAAAAGGGAGGTGCTGATGGCTGACGGAGAGGGGCCAGAGGCCGAGGACCGCCTCCTTCAGGAAGTTAACGAGGAGATCGAGGTGCTGAATGCCAACATAGACTACATCAATGACAGTCTGTCTGACTGCCAGGCCACCATAGTGCAAATAGAGGAGACCAAGGTAAGAAACATAATTACATGAAAACACATCTCTCTCTGCGTGTGTATTGTGATGTGATTTTTCATTGTTTTTAATCAGGATGAACTGGACTCTGTGGATACTTCGGTGGTGATCAGCTCCTGTTCCCTGGCTGAAGCGCGCCACCTGCTGGATCACTTTCTAAAGGCGTCCATTGATAAGGTGAGTGAACATGCAGCAGAACAGAAGCACAAAGACAAGTGAATCGATTCCTAAACCTTTTTATAGTTGCCTGTGTTGCATGTTGTGGTTGTAATTTTTTATGTCATCTAGTGGTATCTCTTTGTGCTACAACAAGTTTTCATACTTGAATATTAAAAGTTAATGTTACACAGTTGTATTGCTAACTTTTCAGCTGTGATTCAATTTTATTGGATGTTTGAAAAGTATAAAAAGTTGTATTCTTTATTGGCAATTAAGGTTAAAGTTGTTTTTTCCAAGCTATTCTATATTGGATTATTTTGAAAGACAAATATTCTCCTGCAAGAAAAGTGCTGGACAAAGTCTCCATGACCCTGGCACTGATTTTCTTCCCTAAAACCTTCCATGCGTTTGTTTTTTAGCTGCTGATTATAATGACTGGTTATGTCTGAGAAAGAAAGGCTCCACACAATGATAAAGTTCTACATTTCAGTTTGTGTCTTTGGAGAAAGTTTGAAGCACGTAGTTTAGTTGTTAAATAAAAATGACATCTTCTCTCTCTCTGTCTGTGTGATTGTGTGTAGAGCTTGCAGGTGGCTCAGAGGGAGGCGCAGATCCGACTGCTCGAGGGTCAGCTGAGGCAGACCGATATGATCGGCTCGTCTCACAATCACATGATCCTCGACGCGCTGCGAGAAAAGGCAGAGTGCATCCCTGAGCTTCAGGCTCTCATCCACAACGTCCAGCAAGGTGAGAGGATTTTATTATTTATTTATTTTTGCTCATGAATGAAAGAAGAAAAATAAACTAAATAAAATGAGGGGAAAGTCACATATTTTTTTATTGTGTTTGGATTGCTTTATTTCTCATCATTTTAGGAACAGTTAAGGCGTTACTCTAAGATTTGTTGTGTTCAAAATGTTTAGTTTAGATCAGCAACCACTAAATATTTGGATTTACTCGCCGATCCATCCTTCTCTTGAAACTTCGGTTGTGAAGCTCAGGAATATGTCTTAAAAAATCACCATCGGTCAAATCCTACACTGTCTTTCACCCCAAGATTGTTTAATGTATACAAATTGTTTAATGTAGACAAACCAATAATTTAAAAAATGCATTAGTGGCCTAATAATTAAGATCAATTCTTAACATTTTGCTACGTCGCTACATCGAATTTTGATGTTTTATCAAAATTAACAGCGCAACTCAAATCATACACAGCTTTAGAGATTTTACAGGAATAAAAATGTAAAAATAACTCTAACATGCATTTGTATTTAGATGACTTTACTCTGATGAACCCAAATGAAATCCAATGCAATCACCTTCATGCACTTACTTATTGAAGACTTCTCCTGTGTGTAGTCTAATTGAATCATAAATCCAGCTGTTCTGTAAATGCCTCAGAGTTAACAAACGGCATCATGACGACCAAGGAACACAGCAGATAGGACAGAGAAGAAAATGTTTAAAGCATGTTTAGGTTCTAAATCCTTACTGTGAGCTTTCGGGTTTTTTTGCTTGGTTTTCAGAAAATGGTTACGCCAGCACAGATGAGGAGCCCTCTGAGTTCAGCCAAGCCTCTGACAGCAGGTGAGTCGTCAGCATCTCCATCTTACTTCCTAGTCATCTAAAAATCTGAAAGCACACTGCTCACATTTTATGTAATTGATTATTTTTGTCTTAATGTGGATAAATGCATTAAATCATCTGTTATGCAACATCTGCTTATATTGTTTCACCTTTCTGTGATCCTCTTAGTGTGTCACAGATGAAGGAATCCAACAGCCAGGATGACTTCAAAATAAAGGTAAAAATCTTTATATAGAGGAACAATATCACTTTGTGTTTGAGGTTTTAGTCAGTCTGCCTCCACTACTTGAAACCACAGGGAGGCAGTAGAAGCAAACACTTAAACCTTGATGGCAGAAAACCATTAGTGTTGATGCAGGTCTTCTGTTTATGTTGGTCCCTTTTAGACTTTGGTGTCTCTTGTTTTTATTCAACATTAATATTTGTTTGTTAAGCAGCTTATGCTTCCTTGTCTTCACTCATTTCCTCACCAAAACATGCATTGGAATCATTCTTGGCGTTCATTATTGTATTATATCTTTTGATATTTTGCCATCCCACTGCCCTCCTTTCTCAGTTCACCCTAGTTTTTTCTGGTTCTTTGTAACACAATGGCTTCACTTGACTCACCCAGATGGAGCCTCGCCTCTCGGCCCAGATGAAGGCGGTGTCGGCAGAGTACCTCGGCCCCATCCTGGATCCCTCATCAAGCAGCAAGCAGCAGCACATCACCAAGTCCCTGGCCTCCCTTACAGACATCCAGGAGGACGGCTTGGGTCTCGTTCCAGGAAGTCTGGCACTGAGCGTGCCCCTTAGGGACCCTTTTCACAGGGAACGATCGTCCCGCACAATCAGCCTTCCTGTCAGAGGACACACTTTGTAAGTCATGGAGAAGTAAACTATGGTGATTAATTTTTAATTTTAGGGGTGACAGGAACAGACTAGATGAATGTTTGAAATTACTCTCAGGATCCAAGTGGAGTGAATTTCTTAAAAACTACAGATCTTTTTTGTTCAGATACCCCAACCAGAATTTTGTGGCAGATTTTTAAAAATCTTTTTTGTAAATCTTTGTTCTGCAAATACTGAATTCTGTAAGAAAATGTGAAAAACAGGTATTCCAAAAAATAGTTTCTAGTCTTTTGCTTGTGAGTGGCTGTTGACTCATGATCCATACTTGGTATCTAATGTTTATTTGTAGTTTTTGCTGTTTACTGTCGCAATTCTTTATTACTTCCTTTTCTGAAGATGTTGCTGTGATCTTTGCTAGTATGCAGTATACGGAGTATTTCAGGGAACAAATCTGGCTGGTTTTTGAGCTACTGGACTAGAGTTAAGTTAGACGTCATTCCCAGTTTCACCACTCGCCACTAGCATTTGTTCTTCCTCTGCCAACTTCAACTCATACTTTGACTTTTCAAAATCTCCATCCACATGTTGCTTCTTAGCTCTGCATCACAATTTCTTTTGTACAAATAGTACTTGCAACAGTAATAGTTAATAACATTCCTAATGAGTACTGCTAAAGATGACAACCAAAGAATGTCCAGATGGTGCTACACATCTTGAAATGTTGAAGAAAGTTAAGTTTTCTTTCAACCAACTTCTTACAGCGGTTGAGCGCCACCTCACTTAATTTCCAAACACATCTCTTAGATTGATAGTGGTTAACCTTAAGACTTCTTTACCCAACAACAGTTTCTACTCTGAAGATGGTAATCAGCAGGGTGCGGTTGTGTTTAACTATATTGGGTTCACCGACAAGAAAATCTCAGTTTTTTTGTTTTTTTTTTGACTGGCGACTTAAACTGAATATCATCTGATTCCAGCTGCGATTTGATTTTTAAATTCCTGATTTATAAAATGCACACTGACTGAAATGGCACCTTATATTTAATCATGTCTTGCCATAAACCTATGTTTTTTTCTGTTGTTTGTGTCTCAGTCCCAGGCAGTCTCGAGGTTATGACACTTCCCCCATTACAAGAAGGAAATCTTACGACCGTTCATACAGGTACATACGATTTCAAAATCGGATGGAGACCCGATTACTGAGTAATGTAATTTAGCTCAACTGTTTTCACTGAGATGTTGTTATTTCTTTAATTCCTCATCAGGCCCACTGATGTCTACACCCCCCCCTCTTCACCTCCTTTAAGGACAAGGAATGATCGCAATGTCTTTTCCAGACTGACCAGCAACCAAGCGCAAGGTTCTGCTCTGGACAAGTGAGTACCGTCCTGCAGAGAGACCCGAACAGACGCTGTGCACCTTTTGCACCCACATTCTTATCTGCTCAGTTCAGTTGCCCTTCATGTCATTTCTTTCTTCTTCTTCTTCTTCCTTTTTTCACCTCTGTGTTGTCAGGCTTTATAGATGCATTAAATGCAATGCCTTCGGAGAGCAATGTAGAACTGAATCCCACTTCCACACTTTATTTTCTTCCACTAGTGTTAAGTGTTTCAGAAACTCCAGAAAGCTATGTTGGAAAGGCCATAAGATGCTGCAAAAATCAGATCAGCTGAATTTTGCAATGCTGAAAATATTGTGGGAGAACAAGTTAATGTTATTGTTGTATTTTTGCAAGTCACGTATCCTATTTATTTTCAAATCTTTGCCCATGTAGTACTTTGTACTTGTTTTCCATAATCATCAATAAAATACATTTAAGTTTGTGGTTGTAAAGTAACAAAATTTGAGAAAATGTGATGTGAATTTATGAATTTTCAAGTTACTTTTCTTTTCTTTTTTTAAAAACAAGATTATGTCCAAAGAATTTAATGCTCTTGAAAATGTAAATGGAACCGTCCCAAAATCTGCATTTTGCAGTAATTTTGAAGTTTTCTGCTAACGGTGTTATTTCTCTAACGGTGTTAACATTTAAAAGTGTAAAAAGACACTTCTTGCAATGTAATTACTTGGTTACATCAAACTGAGGAGGGGAGGTCTTATGGAACTAATGTTAGCTGAAGGAGAGCCCAGTCAGAAATGAGTAGTTGCTTCCCTTCCTGCTCGCAATCAATTCCAACATCCTACTCCGACAAATGTCAGTGGTTAATTTCAGCCAGCATTTGCAGGGTTTTTAAATTTTTTTTTTACATTTTTATTCTCCGTCTGTTATTAAGTCGTTGAATATCCTGGCTTTATAGAACCCTAATTGCTAGCAAGATTGCTTTGAGGAATCAGTCAGGGTGTTGTGTGTGTGTGTGTGTGTGTGTGTGTGTGTGTGTGTGTGTGTGTGTGTGTGTGTGTGTGTGTGTGTGTGTGTGCGTGCTAGTAACTGCTGACTTTGTGTGTGCCAGAGCCTGTGGCTCCTCATTATCTGGACCAGGGGTAGGTAAATGGGATGGCACTTGTCATGTGCTCGTGCAGCTGTTGTTGATGGAAGCCATTTTGAGTTAACACGGCGTGGGAGGGTGTTTATGTTTAAGGTCTCTTATTGTCAGGTTGCCCCAGGAAAATACTCTTGTGCAACATGATGCAGCAGGATGGATTGGATTGTGTATTTTTTTTTCTCTGTCTCATGTGTTGTTGTTGGCAGTCTTGGAATTTCTTTATTTATTTGGAAGGACACCATCTGTTTGTGTCTTTGTTATATGTGAGGCGTGTAAATGTTTTGCTCAAAAAGTGTTTTCATTCCAAGTTAATCAATCATATTCCACTGCTGAAACCTTTTGAACTCTACCACTTCATGTATTAGACACATGCTTGCATGTGTCTTAATATTTTTTTAAAGCACAATACCTCTTAAATGATGAGAAAAGAGGAATTGTGTTAATGAAGCTCTTCCACATCTTTTCAAGTTCAAACATCCCTTTGCATCTTGTAAAATGCAAAAAAAGAAGTTTTACTTTCTAATCACTCATTCATGTTTAAGTCTTTTGATTTTTGCCTACGAGACGAGAATCAAGCCTTTTATATTCAGTTTCAAAAAAAGCTGGTGAACCTAAAATAAATAAATTTGAAACAGTTTTATTTTTTGGCTTTAATCATCAAATACAGTCAGAATTCACATTATATTTGAAAAAGCAATGCATTTTTCAAGGCTTTTGGGGAAAGGTGCTATAAAAAGAGAGAAATGGATAAATTGCAGTGAATTTTTAGCTCTGCTACTTGGTCCACCCTAGAACTAGGCATGGACCAGTATAACATGCTTACAGTAGGATAATCCTAAATTTTAGTGAAATTTATATAAAACTAAAGGCAAAGAATCGTAACTTTATGCTCCATAAAGCCAGACAAAACTAAGGTACATTTTGCTTTTTAGCTTAAAACCATAGAAACAAAATTAAGTTTTTCAAATATTTATACTTTTCTAGCTAACATTTGATCGGTAGTTGTCCATGTTTTAACCACAAGGAGGACTTTGTGGTTTCGTCTGTGATAATTGCTAAACAAGTAAATCCTTTTCTCTCTTATTTTGATGGATAATTGTAAGTGGTTAAAAATCTTTTAAAACACAGGCATGCTTTGAAATCAGTTACCGGCCCATGCCTACAGAATATTTAGATAAATTTTTGTGTTTTTTTTATCAGAAAAAAAAAGACAAGGTGACAAATACTTGAGTGGAATTGAATATAATTTTCAACATTATATGTTAATTTTTCCATACAAACTTGTTAGAGTTTTGAGTGTGGCATGTATGTTAGGTTTTTCCTTGACTCAGCAGTTCCCTCCTCCCCCTTCTGTTAACCCTGTTTGCCCTCCTATATCTGTTTTCTGTACTAATGTCTTGAAAATGTCAGCAAAGATTCAATTTAAAAAAGTGACCCTGACCTCATTGTCAAAGAGCAACTAATCTGCGACCTTTGGCAAAACTATCTTGGCATCAGTGTTTCCTCCTTAGCTGCCCCTTTTTTTCTCTCTTGATAATCCCCTTAAGTTTTTATTTTGTTTCAACTGACAGTTTGACATTTTTGGAGATGCGACTGTTTGCTTTCTTCAAGAGCGATATGTGAGAATGTTGACGGCGCTAATCCATCTTGTTGGTTCACAAAACACAAGCAAACAGTTGGCAGCAGTTAGTTTAGTTAGTTAGCTTGCTAAAACGGAATATAGCTAACATACTGAAGAGATATTAGAGGTCTATAGCATTTAAGTATAGCACATTCACTAATTGGCTCACAGGTCTGATCTTTGAGGCTTTGACCTACTGGTCACTGCTTATGTCTTATTAAACTAAAAACTAAAAAATGGGCAATTAAAGTCACTACATGATTTCATGAATCATATTTATTTTATAGGTTGAAAGCCAAAATAGTCTAGTATGTATTTTGACTGGATCAAGACAGTTTTTGCTGCTGTTGACAGATATCATTCCAAGCTAACTAGCTATGAGCTAGGCTAACAGGCTGCTAGGTGTACGTTTTTTAATGACTCTATTTTCGTCTTCTCAGCTCTTGACCAGAATGTAAATGACTGTACTTCTCCAAACGTCTTTCTTTTCCAAACCTTTTAACCTGTAATGTTTAACAAAACTTAAAGGTCCATTTAATGTTGAGTGTTGGTGTGGCTGGATTGAGACTGACTTTTGTCAAATAATACATCTTGTTCAGTGACTTGCATATAGACCCACTGAGCAAGATTTATTTTTGACTGAACTTTCCTGCCTGTTTTTGCACTTATGTCTGAACCCCTTTCTATTAGTCTGTGCTCCCTTTTTTAACCCTTTGCCACGCAGTAACCCTTCTGTCTTTTCTTAGCGTGGTTAACCCTTTCCTCTTCCCACCTCCCGCCTTCTCCTCACTCCTCTTCTGCCTCCAGGTCGGATGACAGCGACTCCTCGCTCTCCGAGGTGCTCAGGTAGAGGAATCGTGTCTGTCGCTCTCAGTTTTTCCCGTTTTGCCTGTTAACTTGTGTGGTGTCTTGTTTTCGCCTCTCCCTTTAGTCCTCCATGGTTGAAGTCACTGTGAAATGCATGCATTAACTATAGGTAGCTTTTCCTGTCTTTGCCATGCTGGGTTTCTCTGCGGTTCCATGCAAGACCTGTACGAGTCATACAGCTTTTCTTTGTCCAACTGTTGAAAGGCGTAAAGGGGCATAACAGCTGTATTTGCAAAGGCTCATAGGAATATTAGTTTATTTTTAGCTGAAAGACTTAAAATTGAGGTTAGCAAATCAAAGCTTGCTGTACTGTAGAAAAACAAACCCCCACCCATATCACTGTATACTTATTTTTCAAGGATGACTGTTGACTTGGTTGGTCCAAAAGCTGAAACAAAACTAAGGGATGGACTCTTCTATTCAGCTGTCTGTTAACTATTCACCATGAATCTCATAAATCCTCAACGTGCAGCATCTTAAAACTCAACTCAATTACTGTATCTTTTAATAGTACAAAAAAATAAAAGATTAATCATCAAATCTAGCTGTCTTCAGTTTGGATTCACCCCAATGATCTGCTTTTCTTTTGAAAACCACATGTGGTTTTTGAACACCACACTTCTCTACGGGTTTGCTTCTACAAACACAATCCGCCACTCTGAAAGAGTTCCAACATCTTGTGGAAGTGGCTCAAGTCAGAAAGCGTGCGTTCACACCATTCATTTTGGACGTCTCTTGGTAGATTACCTCCAACAAGCACCTTGCCTGTAAGGCTAGTAGAGTGATGGAGTGAGCCAGAGTGACACGCCAGCAGCTAATCCACTCTGCCTACCTGCATGTTGCTTTCTACTCCCTCATCAACGTCTTGCATATGTTCAAGCAAGGAGTCTCATCTGGGGAAAAAAACCAACAAAAAAGTAAAAAAATAAAAAAATTGTACATCATCATGTCCAGCCTTCTGTGCAGTCAGCCATTGCAACACACTGGAAGATTTCCACTTGCGAGAGCACAGCTCCAGCTGTGAAAATCTCCAGCTGTGAAGTACTTGAATGAGCAGCGGCTAAAGAGGATGCTTGAAACCAACTTTCAGGACTCGTATACAGTGCAACACAGTTCACTGTTGTTCCATATAAATGCTAAATGCATGGAAATTAAGGCGTCTTTTATTGCACTAGTATAACATTGACTCATCTTTTTTGAAAAATATTCATCTTAATTTGCACACATCTATTATACAATGCGATTATTTCTTAACATTCCTATTAAGGAATGCTATTTCTTTCTGTTAAAAAAGTGTTTTGGATAGAGGCACAATTATTTGCCGTCAACACATTGTGTTATAGGCATTTCCTGTAGCATTTCACAAGGTTGACAAGGTTTGAGGATACAGAGGAATATTTGATCATTCTGAAGAGACTTCTGTTCCCTTTCTTGTGTTTTCTCTTCTGCTTATCCTCCAGATGGCCAGAGGAAAAATGTTGATTATGTACCATATGGTGATTTGACTAGGGATCTTATTAAAAGTTACAAAGTCCACTAGATTTTTATTAAATTATCCTAATGCTTTTGCTTTGAATACATGATGCCATACACTGTCATCTGAAGGCTTTTTATACATCGTTTTAAAAATTGTCAATAATTGTGGGGTTAAAGAGAAGATGTCTAAACAATACACTTAGGAGTTTACAAAATGTCTTCAGCGTCACTTTATTCTTTCAGTTATGAGATTCAAGTTTTCTCTCGTGTAGTAGTTGTTCATTTTAACAAAATGTTGCTCACTTTAATAAAACAAACAGTCCTGGATGTGATGCCAGACACTTAGATTAAAAAGCTTACTACAACCCTACGTTAAATCAGGAATGTTTATCTACAAACCAGATGTTTAAACTTTCTTGGTATTTCTTCTAGAAAAATATGATTCATTATATATACTTAAATATACAATATAATGATGATCGTAATCATTAATTTCTATTTTTGATCTTTTCTAGCACACACGCAAAGACTTTCCTGAAGTTTCTTCTGCCAGTTTGTGTCTGTACTTCGGAGAGCACATGCTGATCTCCCTCCATGTTTTCATTAGTGCTGGTCTCTTGGGTCTTGGCCCTGCAACATCCATTAGCAGCTCTCGCGGAGTGCATAGCACAGTAGACCATGATATCCTGTCCTCAGACGCTGATAAAACCGGAACTATTTCTGTCATTTGTAGTGTCGCTCTATTGTAAGATATGAAGTGCTGCATTAGGCAGCAGTGCCGCTTGTCATTTAGAGGAAAACAACATGCAGGATAGAAAGCTTTCAAATTGAAGTCGTCCTAAAATTGCTTTCGTCAAATAAAAGTAGTTTAGTTGCACACCATGTAAGTGGGAAAAATGTATATCATTATTATTATTATTATTATTGAAGTGCTTCTCAAAAGTTTGGTAATATTTATAAATAATGGAGAAAATCTATCCAGCAGTATATTTATTTGGCACTTGTTTTTTTAAGTACTAATTTTGTGAAAGTAAATCATATTAAATTATAATACATTTGGTTTTAAATTCATATTCATAAAAATATTATGCACAGAAGACTATCTGGTAGATGAGTTAGGCATTGCTGTCCATTCACCCCTTTAGCCCAGGTCCAAGCCTTTGTGATGCCACTGCATCTTTGTCTTTCTGCACTTCTTGAGTCCTATCAGGAATTTTCTGTATCTGCTGAAATGTGCAGTATTCAGCTTCTAAACTTAGTAGGAAAATAGGACTTGTTAAATGAGTGTAGATTAAAATTGCTTAATCTCCGATAGAAATTTGATTTAAAATGAAAAAAAAAAAAAAAAATCAAGACAAGCATTTTGTGACTCTACTTCACTGTGAAGTAGAGTTTGTAGAGTTACCCTGTAATCCCTGGAGAAGTTACTAACTGGACAACTTGTTTCCACCTAAACTACATGTGCCACATAGCCCTCTCTCTGAGTCCCTAAAGGCATTTGGCTGTGGAGGAGCTGAGACTCTACCTCCCAGTTTTAGGGATAAAAGCCTACAGTGTGCTGCATGTGTCAATAAGGACATTCCAGGATCTCAAGATGGAGTTCATTGTTCGTAGAATTGTTCATTCGACTGTGACTTTTTTTTGCCAATAATTGCTTTTGAGCTTGTTCTGTGCCAATGAGCTGAGTTTTTGTGCTTTGTGAATCTTGGCAGGCATGCATGTTTCACTTTTTTTTTTAATGGCTCATGGATGAGACTTCTGTTTTTAATTGGCTGGCCATTTTACATGCTTTGAGTGAGATTTATGAAGTATGTTTTCATGTTTGTGATTTGGATTGTGTTTTCTTCATCTCCTTGTGCACATGAGTGGAGCATGTTGCCATTTTTGACACAGTGAACCGTGTTTGTGTAGAAACAAATCTGTTCAGAATGTTTTTTTGGTGTTGTAAGTCACAGTTTTACTTTCTCACATCCTCTGGTTGTCCCTGTATCTTTTGCACTTCTTCTCACACTTTCTCACATACATGCACCCTCACTTGTGTGCAACATACAACCCAGGAAATCCACCAGGGACCAATTTTTTTCCCTCTCTCACCCTCCTTCTGTTCTGTCTCACCCTGACTGCTCTCCAGGCATTCTGGGACTCTGGCCTGTCACAGGGACATAGATTGGGAAGGTTGGGAGGGGACAGAGTTTGTGGCGGTCCATCTCGAGAGCATGAGTGCACATAACACATGTCTGTGTATGTGGGGCTATAAAGAAGAGGCGACACACTGACAAGTAAAATAAGGGAGCAGATTTTTACTGCTGTAGTGAGTTAATTGGGTTGCTGTGCAACAAAAAGGGAGCAGATCAGAGAGAGCGAGGAGAGCTTAAGACAACATCAATGTGTTGTTTTCCCAATATCGCGAGGACATGCAAAGCCATGCAAAAATACTAATAACCTTTCAACTTTTTATATTTTGTCATTGTACGACGCAAACCTTCAGTGGGTGTCAGTGAGATTTGGTGTGATAGGTTGACACAAAGTAGTGCATAATTGTAGGAGAAGTATTCAAAGTGTTGGCACAAAATTTCAAAGGCAGTTTGATCAAACTAAGATTATTTTTCCAACAGATTTATAAAGTTTTCTGTGTAAGGAAGCCTGGTTGTTTATATCGAGTCACTGACTGCGCTGCCCTCCTGCTGAGCTAGCATGTAGCGAAGGAAAGGAAAGACTCCCCTTTAATATGAAGGAAGCTCCAACTCTGCTTTGACACTCGGTCTCCTGTAGTCCATTGGGGTTTGAACAGCGGACACCCCAAAAACACAGAGGAAATACGACAGGTAGTACCTTTTATGTTAAAGAAAAAGTACAGAGATGCTTTTTAGGAGAAATGCGCATAAGCGGCTGATCACTGAGCATTTTGCTGTTGCCAACATTTAGTAGTGGTTGGCTTAATGACATTGTCGGGGAGAGAAGGAAAGGGTTAAACACAAAGGCAAGACAAACTGACTTCTGTAGAGAGAGATCATGAAGTTAATGGCATTATTAGCTCAGTTGACCACCTCTGTGGACAGGTGTGCCTCTCATGAGTCCTGAGCTGTTTTATTCAGCAGTGGTGTCTTTATCTGTACTTACAAGTCTTTTGATTGGGTTATTCCTCTACCAACTTTGCTGAAAAGAAAAATGACCCAGCAACAGAAGTGTTGCACAAATTTCAAGTTTTTGACAACAAAACACATTGCTGTGGGACTGGACTTTTATTGAACAATAATAGCACTGCATCCTCTGAGGCTGAACCTTTACCCCAGTCACAAGATTTTCATATCCTCCAATAGGTTTTCTTCCAGAATTGCCCTGTGTTTTCCTCATCTATGAATGGTTTCCCTGTATTGATTGAAGAATAGCGGCTCCTCCAGAGTTACCATGGTCTTATTCGATTGTCTCTGTGCGGTTTCTCAGTGTAGATGGGGTTGAATACAAATACATTCCACACTTTTCAGATTGGTATTTGTAAATAATAATAGTAATAAATTATAATATAAAATAAAAACCACTTCTTTTTTTGTACTCTGCAATTATGCACTACGTTGTACTGGTCTTTCATGCCCAAATTTGTGGTTTGTGCTGGAAGTGTAATAAAATAGTACTGAACAATACTTAGCATAGTTATTTATTAGGGGAAATAGTTCAAAGATAGACTTCTCATTGGTTGCAGAAAAGTTTCTTGTGTGTTTTGTGTGCATGCTCACTGCGAGCTTGTTTATTTTATTGTGCATCCACTTTTGATCTAAAAAAAAGAAACCGCATTGACTTTTCTCATTTAAACTGATTGGAAACTGATGGTGTTTCGGTGTTTTTTGACCTGTAGGGGTGTGATCAATCCCATTGGAGGTGTAAAGGGGGGTCGGACAGCACCCCTCCAGTGCGTCTCTGTTGCCGAGGGCCACTCGAAGCCGGTTCTGTGTGTGGACGCTACAGATGAGCTGCTTTTCACTGGATCTAAAGGTACACACACACACACACACACACACACACACACACACACACACACACACACACACACACACACACACACACACACACAAAGACTCACAGACGCATGCATAGTTGAAAAAACACAAGTAGGTCACCTTAAAATACTTGTAATACGATGTTACTAATGTTATCACTGCATTTGGTAGTGATTTGAAACCAAAATCTGTTCCTGTTTGTAGAAATAAAGTGCAACATAATGTGAGTTTTAGACTGCATAACCAATTTTAACAAAACAAAAACAGTGTAAACAGCAGGTATTTTATAAAATAATCCCAATTTTCACTTTCTACAATGTCTCTGATTTAACATTGGCTCAACATAAGAAATGCAACAGGTGTAATCGTGGACATGTTTGTGTGTTGTTGCTCTTGAGACGAAGACTTGAATGAACTTTGCTTCACAGCTTGAAGTTGTCCTTCTGGTTTGTGTGCATTTTTTGTAACACACTTTTGGCTTCCACTCTGTTTTCCACTATTGTACTAAATTAAACCTCCCTGTGATCACCCATGAAGTGGCATTAATCCATATTTAATCTCAAATATGAAAGAAATTCGATGTAAATTACTTTAGCATTATGATGTTTTGCAATGCCATTCAATAGAGTTTAATACAAGCTGTTGATATTAAGGTGTCAGTAAGGCTAGCAGCTGCTGCATGTGTGATATTTGCAGCATTAAAACCAACATCAATCCGAATGGCATTACTTCACAAATGACACAAGACAGGAATGTATATTTAGAAGAAAACCTCAGATCCCAATCCAACTTTTCCTGTTTTCGTCTTCAGATCGCACCTGTAAGATGTGGAATCTAGTCACAGGTCAGGAGATCGCCACCCTCAAAGGCCACCCAAACAACGTGGTGTCGGTAAAATATTGCCCCTCTTCTGGTCTGGCCTTCAGCGTCTCCACCTCATACATCAAGGTGTGGGACATCCGTGACTCCGCCAAGTGCATACGCACGCTCACGTAAGCTTGTTTTCCAAATCAACCAGATGGCAGAGTTTTGAGATTGCTGAAACATTTCAGTAAAAGATGATGTACAAATATGCTCTTTTCCCCCTTCAGCGATGTGCTTCAGGTTGCATTAAAGTGACAAATTAAACTGAAGTGCTTTTAGAGAAAATCACGGTGGCCTCTTCCTACATTTGATCGTTTTTTTCTTTTTTCTTTTACACTGCTTGACCTCTCTTTACCCTCTGACAGGTCGTCAGGGCAGGTGGTTACAGGAGACGCGTGTGCTGGCACAACCACCCGGACAATCACCTTTGCTCAGGGCGAGTGTCAGATCAACCAGATAGCGCTCAACCCGTCAGGATCTGTGCTGTATGCTGCTGCTGGAAATATTGTTCGCATGTGGGACCTTAACAGGTAACAAGTCATTTATGTAGCATTTTTCTTCTTTGGTTACTTATGTAGGTAATCAGTCACTTAGATATCCACTGTTTATCTGTTGGTATTTATGTTTATAATAAGTCTTTAAAAAAAAGAGAGACTTTGATCAACACGTTGGTAATGTTGGTTTGTCCAAAATTTGTTTGAGCAACCATCCATCAATCACTTTCTCCAACTCTCATCTATCAATTTACCCAAAATCCACAGATCTGTCAATTTTTCTTTGTTTGTTTGTCTGTCATTCTTCCAATTGTTTTGTCCACATTGTTTTGTCCATATCAATATGCTACCAAAACGCCCATAGTTCATCTATCAATTTGTCCAAAATTTGTCCATCCGTCTGTTCGTTTGTCCACCGTTCATTTTGTCCGTCCATCCGTCTATCGGTTTGTCCATCCAATGTCCTCCATTTGTCCTTCCCTTTGCTTGTCTGTCCAACATCCATCTGATTTTGTCATCCATCTGTTTGTCTATTTATCCTTCATCCAGCCCTCTCTTCTGTCACTCATCCCTTTAACATGGGGAAAAGTACAGACATCTGAAAATGTGCTGGAAGCCAGTCAGTGTTTTCTACAGTCAGTTTTTGACATGTTTTAGTAAGACCTCATTTTCTTCAGTTTTTTTTTACGCCTTAAAAGAGAAGTGATCAACAGATTGGAGCAGACAGTTTGCGCTGAGGGGCTCCAAGGTATTTAATGATGCATAAGAAACCCCCCCAAGAAATGAAAAATGAACAAATTAGGCATTTCTTCCTTCTCTGCCAGAGGCATCACTGTGTTGCAATAGTTCAACTTTACGCAAGAGAGGGAAGGTGTCTTCATTTGGTGACACAGATGGCTTGAAAATCAGATTTCATTTTCTGTAATGAATATCACAGACCTTTGTTTCTTTTCCTCCTAAGTGTGGGTGTCTCTTTGTGCAGGATGCAGGCAACAGGCAAACTCTCAGGCCACATCGGTTCTGTCATGTGTCTGACAGTGGGACAGTCTTTGCTGGGCAAAGACCAGGTCATCACTGGTTCCAAAGACCATTACGTCAAGGTACAGGTCACAAGTATAAATACAGTACTCTGGAAAAATATTCATACACTCTCAACCTTTCCTACATTTTGTCACTTTGCAATCACAAATTATAAAAACTAATTTTATTTGGATTGTATTAATTGGGAAATAGAAAAAAAGATGCTGTTTTCTTTATACATAAAAACATTGGTTTTTATTTGTATTCAAATCTGTTAGTCAAGACTTGGAACTGCACTAATTTGCTGCAATTATAACCTGTTAACTTTTGAGGCATGTTGCTATGGAGAGCATTTGTGAACATCAGTTTTCAGGTCTTGTCACAGATGGTTAGTTGGTTTAAGATCAGGCCATTGACAGGGCCATTTAAAGACTAATATATTTTGAGCCAAACCTTTCAGTTACCTCTGGCTGTGTATTTATTGCCGTCTTGATAGAAAGGAAACCTCCACCTCTATTTGACATCTGTTGCAGCCTCCACTAGATTTTCCTCCAGGATTTCACAGTATTTAGTCCCACATATTGTCCCATCAACTCCGACCAGTTACCCTATATCCTGCTGAAGAAAAGCTATCCCTACATCATGTTTGACCATGGTATGTTCAGGGTAATTTGGAAAGTTTTGCTATGTATTGACTACTAGTTATCCCACCTGCTTAGATTTTTCTCACCTGAGCTATGGATCTTTGCAGCTCCTCCAGAGTTAGCGTTAGTGTTCCAGCTGTTTTCAGTGGTAGGATATTTTTTGTAACATATACCTATTAAAAGATCTTCACAGCTTAATTTTTGACCTTCCTGCGTTCTCCTTAAAGCTGTTTATTCAGCAGTGTTGTTTAACAAACCTTCTTGGAGTATGAAGGGTGGATATAGGCAAAGGACACACACTTGTTGTATAGTTAGTGGTTGTTTGGTGACAAAATTTCAAATGGGTAGTATGAAAGCTTTATTTTTGGAAGGTATTGTATTTATAATAAAGTGCACAAAATAATGCTTGTTTCTTTTTTTCTCTTGAGATATTTGACGTGGCAGAAGGAACTCTGGGTAATGTGGGTCCAGCTCATAACTTCGAGCCTCCGCACTACGACGGCATTGAATGTTTGGCCGTGCAGGGAGACGTGCTGTTCAGCGGCTCACGAGACAACGGCATCAAGAAGTGGGAGCTGGAGCAGCAGGAGCTCACACAGGTTTGTGTTGTTTTGCATGTAGGAGGAGTGCAGCATCATGTTTAAACATGTCATGTTTAATACATGTTAACAGCTGCAAAGTGATTCTTGAACAGAGCAGTACATGGTCCAAGTGTATTGTCTCCTGCCAACACTCAGAAGGTTCACTGGGTTGAGTTAACAGGAGGAGGGATGTTTTGTTATCACGGGGATAATAATTCACACATTTGAAATAGAGGAGTGCTTTCTTGATGAAACATGGAATGAGTCTGCAAGTTGAACAATGAGCAAGACTTGAAGGCAATTAAATCCTGATCTCTTGACCCTCATAATTACAGGGCAATGTCCAGCCTGCTCCATACAGTGTGCTGCAATTAAAATGCTAACAAGGTAGATAGCTGCAGTAAGATCCCCCTTATTGGTTATAATAGTGAAGAACTGCATCACTACATAAGCATAAGCTCCTGATCGGTGGAGCAACTATTTAAGTATTGCAACTGTGCTTCATTTTCCTGACTAGCAGAACTCTGTAAAACTCTGCACCTCATAATTTAGGCTGAAAGCTTAGAAATATTTACCCATTTATAGTTTAAGTCCTTGCAAGCTGCTCAGAGCTTATCCGCATGTGGTGACATCAGTGCATAATTTCTGTATCTTAGGATGAGTGAACATGCATATATGAACATTCATATATATATATATATATATATATATATCTGAGACATACTTGCTGGTATTATTTTTAGCATGCTAATAAACACTTTCTAGGTTAGCCTCTAGCATGACAAGGAAAACTGTCATGCTAATGATATATTAATGACTGTAAGTGTGTCATTAATAATTAAAATTAGCGATTATTAGCTTAAATCAATCAAAGAAAACATTTTACACGTTAAATTCTTAAATGTTCCCATGAGAATGTTTTGCTTTTAATGCTAAATTTGTTTTACTCTCTGAGCGAAGAGCAACTTGGACGTTTATCATAGCATAATAGAAATGTATTTCTAAAAGGTAATATTTAACTACAGAAAAACTAAACATCAAAATGAAGGATAATACTATAAATAAAATGTTTATTGGTATAACTTGAATTGCTTTAAATCTACCATACTGAAGTTAAGCTAACTACATGTTTTAACATTGTCTGCTTATTACTGGTACCAATATGTGATGAAAAAAGAAATAAACATGCCCTAAAAGACAAGTTTTTGTTATCTGTCTTGCCAGATGTTTCTCGTTTTCATGATTTTAAAAGATTTACAAAACGTCATTAGAAAAGTAAATAACAGTACCATCAGCTGACTCGTTATAAGCCTTGCAAAACTGTTGCATATTTCAAAGATTTGTTTGATAAGAGAAGTCATGAAACGCACAACTTTTTTTAATGGTCATTGTCCAGTTTGCATATTCAGACATGCATTCTATGCAGACACTCCTAAAAATGACTTGGCTCTTATTTAAACGGTCTCTGTAATAACCATGGAGAAACAAGCAGCCAGTTGGAAGCTCAGCTGGTGGCCAGCTTCCTGCTACCCGAGTTCTCCCTTCATCTCTTTCTTACCCGCAGTGTAGAGGTAGCCGGCAGTGTGTGTGTGTGTGTGTTGTCATGTGTAATGTGGCAGGAAAGTGGCGTGTCAACAGCAGGGAGCTTGGAGCCCACTCACACCTCAGCCACAGGTAGCAGTGGAGGAGCGCGCCTTTGTTCCTGCGATTCTCCACGTCTCCTGTGTATCCTCCGCTATCTGCGTTTGTTAATAATGCATAATCGTACCGGCTTGTGGGCGGATGTAGTTTTACTCATTTACATGCACATCACTTTCCCCAGTTTGTTTTGCATAACTTTTGTTTCACCTTTTGTTTATTCAAACAGACAAAGCCAAAATCACAGGACGTAATTATTCCTTTCCAGAGATGGAATTAAATCAGCTCTCTATTTGCTGCGGACTGTAGCTTATGACCTTAACCGCATTTGTGAAGCAGCCAACACCATCCATTTTGCAGCCTTTTCCCAACTCAGCGATCTCTGTATAATTATGTAATGGGATCAAATTGTGGCTTTGGGTATAATAATGTAACATATTACAGTGGACTCTGAAACTCTGCCTTCCTCAGGATTATTACTGGGAGCTCCTGTGCCCTGTCCAGCACCATAAAAAGATGTCTCTGTTGTTCGTTTCCTCAAGGAATAGGTGAAGTAATATTCTTATAATTACTCAAGTCTGCAGTCTAGTGGATCCCACACTACCCGACATGATGAATGTCCCAATATAGCCTTCTCAAACAGCTTACAGTGTGTATGCGGCTTTGCCGAGTAATAAGTGTTTATGTAACTGTTGTTATTGCTGTGTGGTATTATTCTCTATAAGGTGTTTGAAAGATTTGACGGATTCTCACTTTTATGTGAAAAGCTATCACAGAGATTGTTAATGTAGATTTATCAAGTCTCGTCGTTCTGCACCATTTCTCAACATTTCTGTTTATGCATAATCATGCACCACATATGCTTCCACCCCCCACCCTTGCCAACAATTGATAGTGAAGCCTATATTGAACTTTCACACGTTTTGAAATTGTAGAATCAAATTAAATAGATGAATACAGCAAAAAGTATTCACGTCCCATTTAGTTGTTGCAGTCGCAAATTTTGGATATTTTGTGTGATATCCCAACACAAATTGTGCAGCCCATTTCTAATGCATTCTAGCATTTTATTTAATGAATTCTTTGTATTTGGCTGTTTTCCTCTTACCCTCTATATGGACTAGTTACCCAGTTAGGCAGGAAAAAAATATCCCCATAGCATGATGCTGCAACCACCATGTCCTCTGCAGAAATGGAGGGAAGTGTTGCACTTGCAGCAGCCAAAGGTCTGCTCAAAGTAAAAATAAGATGGTAGCAATATATGCATTTGGTAACATGTCATGCACTTTTCCATTCAGTTGTGTAAAGTAGAGGATTATGTACATAATCTGTGGTTACATGCTCTAGTGAAATTTATCTTTAGCTGCAGTTCTAATAGGCAAGGAAGGTGCTGCATTAAGATGATCTAACTATATAGTGTTCTATGCTTTTTTAAAATCATTTTTAAAATTAGAAAAAGTATGTCTTTACATCTACAGGCATGCAGTGGGTGAAAACTAAACAGGAAAATAAATTACATCTACTGCAATTATAGATGTAATTTATTACATCTATAATGTAATAAATTACATTATAGATGTAATTTATAATGTAATTTATAAATTACATTATAAATTCTCAGAATCCTAAAGGATTCTGAGAAATCCTTTAGGTGTATTTTCATTAAAAGCAAATAAAAAACATGTATGAAATCGGCAGTGACAGATGACAGACGTGCAAGAAAAAGAAGGGGATTAATATAAAAAAGCAGTCTTCCTCGGTGTGTGTTCCTCTGCTCTGAGCTACCTTAATGTGCAGCCCTGGTGGCTGAGATGAATGCAATTATAGAACAACATTAAAACCCCAAACTACGAGTCATAAAAGTTTAATAAAGCCCTGCATAAAATTTAAATTGCTCTCTCTGTGTTTGCTCTGTGTTTTAGGGGAAAAAGGGCAAACTGATTTTGTTTGACATCTTACCTCTGTGGTGATTTATCACAGTCTTGGGTTAAAAAAACCCTCAATATCCAATCAGAGGCTTTTTGTTTGATGTTTCTGTGGCTCTTTTTTCTCAGGGCAAAAACACAGCCTTACGAAATAAAATAGCAAAGACCATTTGAGGGCAAAGATTTAACTTATACAAACCCTCATGAATTGTATTGTCAAGTTAAACTAAAATGATTTTGGCTCACCCTGAGAAATAAAGGACTCCGATCTTCACGGGTCCCCACCTTCATCACGCGTTGCTGCAGAACAGACCTTCCTGTTGATGTGAACAGATCATTCCTTGCTCATGAATTCTGTTTGAAGCCATTGTAAAACACACTGTGAATAGACGCCGTCTAAGAATAGCCGTAGCACAGTCTAAAAACGGGTCTCTAAAAAAACTTGTACTTTTATGTTGCCTGGCAACGACGAAGTGCACTTTTAATTCAAGGAATATGTTGTTGTTCCCAAGACACTTCGTTTTTGCTCCATTATAAATGAAACGCGGGGACATGTATGTGTGTCTGCTGTTATTTAAAGAATGCAGCAACCCAAATGTCGAGCGTATCCTACTGGATTATTGAATCGAATGTCAGATTTTTTTCTCTTTTTATTCGGCTCCTAACCCAGGTCTGCTCTGACTTCACAGCAAATCCCTAATGCCCACAAGGACTGGGTGTGCGCTCTGGCCTACGTACCTGGCCGGCCCATGTTGCTGAGCGCCTGTCGGGGTGGCATGCTCAAGGTGTGGAATGTGGAAAACTTTACGCCCATAGGAGAGGTCAGAGGTCATGACAGCCCCATTAATGCCATATCCACCAACTCGAGGCATATCTTTACCGCCTCCAGGTATGTTTAAAGAAATATATTGTGTCCTTTTACAGATCTATACAGTTTCTTGCAAATATCTTCACAGCTATTGGAATCTTTTTCACTTTTTATCCATTATATAGCCACACATTTATAATGGTATATTTTTTGTGGTGGGGTCAGGGGTTACGTTACAAACCAACACTCCAAAATTAGCTTCAAGTTTGCTGTTGTAATGTCACTAAATGTAAACCAGTGATTACTTTTGCAAGGGACTGTATGTTCAAAATGACCCTCAACCAGTACTTCCTTGTTTCCAGTTTGTTCATGCATGTAAAATGATTTGTAGGTAGCACTTGATTGAAGTCTTCTGGAAATGATTTAATGAGAGCTTAGGAGTTACAAATGCCAAATGACATAAAGTTCAAATTGTCATCAATATGAAATGTCAAAATCAGAAGTAAAAAGATTGCCCTTTACCTAAAGAGTAATCTTTCTGAGGAAGACTGAATCATTTCGAGAGCTAATAATCAGCTGGCTCAGCCCAGAGTTGGTGAGAGTGTTGAACTTCAGCTTTAATTTCATAATATTGTGAAACAAAGATGGTGCTGGTTTAGCTGTCTGGGTCTTCTCCTCGCTGTCTTCTTTCATCACATCTTAAACTTTATTAATCATCTCCTGTTGTTCTCTTGCTTCATCTCCATCCTCACTTCGACCAACTGTTTCCTTTGCACTTTGCTTTTCTCCTCTCACCTCCTCCTTCCTCCTCCTCCCCCCGTGGACTCCAGTGATTGCAGGGTGAAGTTGTGGAACTATGTGCCAGGCTTGACCCCATGTCTTCCTCGTCGGGTCCTGGCCATCAAGGGCCGAGCCACCAGTCTCCCCTGATTGTGTCCTCTGCTCACCGAACCTCCTTTCCTCTGGTATTCTATTAGCTGATCATTCTTCTCTTCCTGTTGTTTGTATTTCCCCAACTTTAAAATTTCTTCAGCTTTGTACCTGAAATCCACACTTTTAATTCTTTTTCTTTGTGTTTCTGCCTTGGTTTTCATTTTGTGCTCTTTTTGTATTTGGTTTCTTTCAAAATCCTTCTTTGTTTGTCTTTAAAGAATCTTTTCTTTTACTATTTGTAGATATGTTTTGTGTCACTTACCACATCAAGGACAATAGGGAATAACAATCTCAGTCCAATTTATTGCATGTACACAAATAATTGTTAATATGCTGTGGATGTATCGTTCTGTTTCATACTCGACTTTTAGCAAAGTGACTAGTTGATGTCGGGTGGAAATTTAAAGGCAGCAGATCAAAATATTGCTGAAATCAATCACTCCTACCATTTTCCCCTTTGCTCTTGGATAGATTTCTGTTCATATGGCACATGCAGTCACAAAAATTCGAGTTGCTTGTGGTTGTTAATAAAATTTCATAAAATGGACCCTTGCAGTCCTGTACAGAGAGCCACGCAAGCACCGCGGTCAAGCAGATGGGGAACAGTGCTCTCATCATCTGTGTAACCTCAGTAGCACACTGTAGTCTCTCACTCCCCCCGGTCATTTTTTTTTGTTTTTACTGCTGCATTGATCTCTCATACACAGAGCAACATGCTCAATACCTCGCTGCCTCACCCGCTGCTCGCATCAGACACAGTTTTGTGACAGCACCCCAATGAGCAGCTGTTGTAACGGCATGATGTCCAGGTGTTGGGTCTGGTTTGAACTCTGCAGTGTAAAATGGAACCAAACTAAATGAACTTATGAGAGTTGCCCAATCGAACAAAGCTTCCTTGGACAAATCCAGGGTGACAGCAGCCCAGATTTTCGGTTCATCTGGAAGTTAATGTTCCCCTTCTGCTCGCACACGCTAGCTGACAGAAATGTCACACACATTTGTTGCTATTTTGGAGAAACTTTCAGATGCAAACCAGCAGAAGGCTCTTGCACGAGGGGAACTGGACAGAATCCAGTTATAAACCAAAAGTCTGTATTGATTGGCTTAAAGTGAACGGAGAGGCATGTATTTTTGCAAATTAGCTGAAGTTTGATTTAAAGTTTTTCAGTTAAAGTTTGCATTCACTCCCTTATAGAGGGCATTTAGTTATGACATGAGTGAATTGTCTTCTGTTATTTTTTGATCCGTTTGTTGTGCTCTCCTTGCTTTTATTACTTCGCTCATCGTCCCTCCCCTCTCTTCCTCTCCAGCGACAAGACGGTGAAGATCTGGCTGTCAAAGGTGTGGAGGAAGAGGTGAGAAGCAAAGTGACTGTGTATCCTCTGTCAGCCATCTTGCTGCAACAGCAGCCGCTTCCAGCGACACGATGTGACGCCTCATTCGCAGTTTCCAAGGCAATCAAGATGTGGATCATGCAGAAAAACGGTGGACCGGGAAGTAAAAAAATATGCCTTTCAGAATTTTTTTTTTTTTACTGCCAACTTTCAAAGTGCCATTCTGCTGTGGTGCTACTCGGAGATAAATGTTGTCAGCCTGGTGAAGCGTCCGCCAAGCAAAACAATTTCTCACCTGACATGAAAACAACCACCTGCAGCCTGGTACTAAATGAAAGTGTCCTTCTGTTCTTTCACCAAGGTTTCAGGCAAGTGAGAGATGAATCTGCTCATGTGTCTGCTGGACTGCAGTATTAGGGACCGTCTCACAAACATTGTGGCTGCTTAGATACTGAGCACATTGGATAATCGCGTTAAACGGTCACGGCAGTGGATCTGTGGACCGCTGCTCAAACGTCACTGGAAAATTGCAGACTATCACTAATTGGTATCCAGTTTTAGCAGGTGTATGACTGATTGTTTTGTCATGTTTGTGTTTTTTTTTTTTGTTATTATAATTTCTAATTTATTGTTTTTCCTACCTCACTCGTTTTGAACTCTGACCTGACGTGTGTTAAAAAACACAAACAAAAAAAAAAAAAAAATCAATTTTTGCAGGTCTTTGTGCAGAAACACTTGGTGCTGCATGTTTCTAAGCCATTCATTTAATCACTATCGCTGTGTGGATGTGTCCTGTGTGGGGCCTCCTGGCAATCTCACCGTCTGGTTGCAGAACAGATATGGATGTTAGCGTTGGTCCAGCAGGACCATGACCGAATCTCATTATCTGTTCTGGAAAAAGCAAACTGCAGCCAAAGTAAGAAGCAGACGTGCAGTTTGCTGACAGCATGAGCGCTCCTCGCAGACATGGGTGGCAGGTTTTACACCGCGGCCAAAATGTCGGATCGCAACACTGTCAATCTGCAGCATGGAGCCGTTTTTGCCATTTATCATTCGAGCGCCCACTCCAACACTTTCCGTCTCTGCCTGTTCCTTTTTTTCCCTTTTTTTTTAAGGTTGTGCTTCGCACTGACCTTACTTTGGAGTCCACCTTCTTTCCAGCTTCTAAACTTCTCCCAGAAGCCAATTTAATTAGAGCTCGGCTCTTCCAGCTGCTTTTCAGGCAAGACTTCTTGCGTGAAAGTAGGTCATCACTGAGAGGGATTCTTTTCTTTCCCCTCTTTTTTTTTGATTCCCAGTTTTCTTCCACCCACCATTAAGCTGCTACACTTTCAAGCAGGAATAAACTTCCTGCGCCTGTGCACTGATGTACAAATCTGTTTATGTGGCAGATTAGGCGTGTGGGCAACACACACATATGCACATGCCACTGATAAATAAACAGTCTGAGAGGATGTTTCGGCTATCCATCTTGTTTGATATGTCTTGGCATCTTTCACTGTGTTGATTTAGAGTCTCCATAATAACACAGAGACGTACAGTCTTAGTGGCTGCAGCATGCTCTAGAAGTCGACTCCATTGCCGTTTTGTTGCCTGACACCTTCTAATACTGAAAATAGCTCCATGTAATTCCATTATATCCCACCTTTTGCTTAACACTCCAAAAAAAAAGCTGGGACAAATTTCAAGCTTCCTGTCACTCAGATATCTTACTGTTTGATTTAAAAAAAACAAACAGTTTATGTCTGCTAGTCATGTTGTGCTTAGCAATATCTGTTTTGAAAAACGATGTTTTTGCTCATTTGGTGCACTTTTCCTCGCAGAAGACCCATAGTCGAACAGTATGTAGTTAAATTATGAGTGATGCTTGGATCAGAAAACCGAGTTCAGAGGAGAAGAAAGTAGGGAAAAAAAACAAACAAAAAGAAAAAAACAAGTTTCCTGTTAAAGGTCCTGCTGCTGCTTCATGTGTCCAACATGAATCTGAAGCTGCTTAAACTCACCAAAAGCAATTTTCTAGGTTGCAGTGTTCTGCTTAGGGGTTAAAAACATGATGATTCTAATAAAGCGTTGTCTCGAATAATATTTAGAAACTCAGGTATATGTTGAAGGATGATTTCAAACTTTAGTCATAATGTGACCCTGCGAACTAGCTTTTTCTACCAACCAAATGCCTTGTTTGTGAGAATATTATTATTTTGAACAGAAAATGGTACCGTCGGCGTTTCATACATAAACTTTGTGAAATCTTTATTTTCCATGTTTCTCTCTTCCATTTGATGCCCTTTACTTCTTACCTATGTACTGTGCCAGTTTTACACGGCACCTTCCCAAACTGGCCAAAACTGAATGCCTTGAAAATGTGCACTGATATATATTGGTTGTTTGTTTTTTTTTCTTTCCATATTGACATCTTTAAAATGTGTACAGTATGTAATATATGTAAGTAGCTGTCCTGTATAGCTGGAGTGACTGGTACAATAATGTGGTCGTTAGCAGGGTAATGAACTTCCACAGAGGAAAAGAGTAGGAAACCTTGACCATCAATCTGTTGAGCCCTTCACTGCATTTTTCTGTGCCAATTAGCTTAACTAACCCTGCTCACCATCACACCAGGCTCAGAGTGATAGCAGTGAATATATAAGTTTATCTCTTTCTTTTTCCTGCTCTTTTAGACTTCTGCTTGTTTTTAGAGGCTTTGTAGTTTCACAGCTCCAGATAATCTGCTGCCCATCGCTTGTACATTTGCTAAAGGGTTTGTGATGTCAGTAGTGCCGACTGGTGGTTTGAACCTCTTCAAACATCGATGTTCAGTGGGTGACTTTGTTGTCTGTGTGTTGCTGATCTAAGTGATTATTTATTACCATTGGCATGGTTATTTTCCCCTGGACTCTGAACAGCATGCCAAGTATAAGAGTCACTCAGACCATGCAAATAGTTTACGTGGTGCATCCTAATAGATTTAAATATCATTGAAAGGTGAAACTTGTGTACTCGAAGGATTTGTTACAGGTTTATCTATTAATTTGGGTGATTGTACACTTACCTCAATCTTTTGAATATGGTGTGGATATATTTTTCCACACTTGGTGCAGAACTTTTGACCAGAGATCTTAACTGAAAGTGACAACAAAAAAAACAAAACAAAAACAAAGCTTGTCAGAAAAGCTAATAATGAAAAATTATGTAACTGTTATGGCCATAAGACTGCATATTTGAGAGTTGTCCAGCAGACAGTCATGGACAGCCTCAGTAAGGACCTTAAGTCCTGAAAGGTCATTTTTAAAGGAACTGGCTGTTTACAGAGTGCTGCACTATTAAGAGCCTGTTGTAAAAAAAAGAAAAAGAAAACAGCAGCTTCAACATGGTTGTAAAGCAAAGTTCATAACAGATTCACAGAACGATACATCAAGAGTTTTACTTTTAAAAATGGTTACGAAACAAAACCTTTATGAAAATATTCTAAGCTATTGAGATGCACCTTTTACTGTTTTCTAGTGACCCAAAGCTCTGACACTTCAGACTATTCAGCACCTCCCCATTACTTGATGTGTAAATAATTGTACCATATGATTTTTTTAAGCATTGTAGCAACAAATTTGAGTTTAACTGACTTTGTTCAAATCAGTTGGTCTCAGATTGATCTCCGCAATTTAGGATTTACAAGCACTTTGGGAAAACAAACTTGCTGCAAACACTTTACACCCTGTTTTGTAGATGTACTTGAAGCCATGTTTTTATCTTACCTTATAAAAAAAAATGCAGACATTGTCCTAAAAAATAATAAAGCACACCTGTTTAAATCTACTGTTGGTTTAGAAGTTATCATACATCTAAGAAATATTACATGATGGGAAAAAAAAGGCAGTCCTTGCTTTCAGATTTGCTTTTTAATCCCATTTTTAGGGCGAAATACAACTTTATAGATGATCAGGAGACTTTATCTTATTTTTCTTAGTATCCTGATATTCAAGTTCAGTTGTCGATAATGACCACAAACCACATGTTAAACTGTCTATTACGCAATCAGGAATGTATGCTAATATTGCTAAGGGTTACATTCTGATTCATGTAACGTAATGCAAAATAGGCAACTTCGCAAGAATGCTGGAAATATCTTAAAACATAGGAATGAGGAAAAACAAACAAACAAAAAAACATCAATATGCAGTAGAACAGTCTACCTCACTAGCTGCATACAGCAAAGCAGAGTGCTTAAATGTCTGGTCAACAAAAAAGAAAAAAGCCTGGGAATTGATGAAAGAAACATTGTAATGTAATTTATCTGTCAAGTTAAATGTCATCCTTGGTAGATAATGCAAATTTATCCAAATTGCTGGTATTTAAAAAAAAAAAAAAAAAAAGAAACATTAAGAGATACTTGCTGGAACCTTTTAGAGGTTAAGCCTCCCAGAGCAAACTGCAATAAGTCTTAAATGAGTCAGTAGTAAGTAGTAGGCAGATTTGAATGCAGCACACATTTACAGTATTTGTTTAAATGCCCAACACTGGTTGCCCCTCCCCCAGCTCCGTGGTTAAACCTCAATATCTTGATTTATTGTCGGTACACGTGACAAACTCCACTGTCTGGAGAAGCACAGTCATTTTCTAATAATTACACAGAAAACCTGTGTTTAAAGGTTTGGATAAATACAGATACACCAAAACGAATACTTCTGAAAGGGGTATTTAATCTGTTTTAAGGCAGGGTTGTGTTGAATGGTTGACACAGTTTGGAGAAAAAAGTGAGAAGTTCTCATGGGGGAAATCAAGCTAAGTGCTGCACAGGCTCAGTAAAGATGTATTCCTCTCATTGTCTGGAATGTCAAAAAACCAATATTACTATTTTAGATGGCATATTTTTATGAGTACACTTTTGCACGTAGAACTTGTTTACATCGCTGTTCTCCTTATTAACTTAACTTCTTTAAGTTGTTTAAAAGGTCCCACTGCTAATCGCCTAAGTCTTTTAGGTCTGGAATTTGGGCGTTAAGAAGACGTTTTACCTGTTAGTGAAGTTTTAAGAATAAACTGGGGAAGTATGGGTTTTGTTCGGAGAAACGTTTAGCTCCTTCAGTTTCCATAGCAACACAGATCTAAGGTTGGAAAAAAAATTGTGCCAACGTTAGCAACATCCATTAGAGATGAATTCCAGAGCGTAGAAGTGAGGTTCTGTAGAGTTATCATCCCTAATGGCTCCTTTACATATCATAACTCCATGAGCTTGTAGAAAAATTATGTAAATCCTGAGTGTTGGATGACTAACAAGCTATACAGATGTGCTCCCTTGTTTTAGCTGACTTTAGCCATTTTAAACAGCTTAAACTGAACATTTTCATATCGGTGTGAAACAATGCTTTGTCTACAACTTCACAGAGACCTAAGTATGATGCAGTTTTTTTTTATTTAGCTGATCATGGTCTGTGTTACTGACACAAACCAAAAGCTTGCTCTTTCCAAAGTGACTCTAGCAGACTGGCAAGTTGCTGCGGATCCAGCTGATTAAAACAACCTACAAATCCACAATGTAACCTCACGTAGTAATATAAAAGTTACTTGCCTGAAAACGTCCCACCAAGCTCAACACTGGCCTTCTGTGAAATTGTATGGAGCTCCCTCTCTGGTAAGATGTTTCCAGAGAAAATGAAATGCTGTGTCCCATGAAATATTTTCATTTTTAGTTGTTGTAAATTCCTAACATCAGCTCAAAAAAGGGAAAGTATCTTCAACTACATTCTGACTTACTTAGGACTTATTTTCCAGCAAGCTCACAATGTTATGTTTCTACAAGAAGTAAGAGAGCTTTTACTGATGAGTAAAAAAAATCAGGACTACCCTGTGCCTGTTAGCTTGATTCTCTCATGATAACGTCAGCCTGGTTTTCAACGCTAAGGTTGATCTCCTTGTTGTCTACTGCAGGTAATGCAGGTAATGCACTGACTATTCAACTGCTACTAAGCAACAAACCATGGCTTTAATATTACCCATTGTGTAAAATTACTCTATTTTCAAATGAAATGGGCAATTTCTGCTTTTTTGCCTTACAGAGTTGTTATTGATATAGTTATTTTAAATTTAACATTGATAACATGCAACCTTCCAGACATATTCTAATAAATAATAGAAAAACAAACCAATGTGATATGAGTAGCCAGTGTTTGCATTTTATAGAAAGATCTAATGTTTCACAAAACTGAAGCTTCACAAAAGGTTCTTAGCGTTGGCGATGTGCCTCAGCCAAATCTCCTGACCACCTGTAAAAACAAAGTGTATTAAGGACTTTTGACCAAAACTCATGAATCTGCTTAGATGTGCTTTTTGGGATTGTGGATTGTCCTTCAGTTCTGTTTTAAGCCAGTAAGTACTTCTGGTTACTTTATCATCCTGGCAGAAAAGGGCTGCGACTTTGCCTGGGGCCGCTGAGGGGATGGAATGGCATTTACACACCATCATGTGGGCTCTTGATCAAGAGAGCACTTGGCTACTCTGTCACACTTCAACACGCATCTTCGCTTACTGCTGCTTTAGTAGATTTCATCCAGGTTTGTGTGTCATGCTAACACAATATCTGACAATATCTGTGAAATATGTACACTTAGGATAAAAAAAAATGTAGGTTCAGAGGCGGTGTGTGTTTTCTGTTGCACGCGCTGAGCCCTCAGTAGTGTAAATGTGTGTACAGTTTTTGTATATGACAATATGCATGTAATGAAGCAATGTACAATTACTTGTGAATAGTGTAAATAAATATTTAAAGAAGAATCCAATAAATGAATTCAAACCAATTTCAGTTTTTTGTACATTTTAATTTTGTATGTTGAATACATTGTTCTTGCTTTTTGTAACCAGGTATTTAAATATGTTGTATAGCTTTATGCTGTCCAACATAAGTTGGATGTTTTACCAAAATTATTTCTATAGGTTAAATCTAGGAACAATATAAATGATAGCATGGAAACATGTAAAGAAAATTGAAAGGGTGTGGTTACATTTATGAAAACATTTCAGTTTTGCTCTGTATTTTTTTCCCAGAAGCTGTATTCTGGAAAATATAGCTTAAATATATTTGTTTAAACTATATTTCCAGAATATCCTTGTTATATTTTTGTGTTCCAATAATTAATTTAAAATATTTTAGATCTTAAACTATAAAAAAATGTAGTGCCAATTTTATGATGAAGATATTTCTTTATAATCAGATTAAATGGTTTATTTTATAGTAATGACCTAACTGTATTTTACATAACTTGATATGAACGCTGCTAGCAAGATAAAATGTATCACTTAGGATAAGCAGCCAAACCCACCATGAAACACATCATGCACATATAGGAGGTATTCCTCACCCTGGTGCATTTCTTTCCATTTCAGGGGCAGAAATACAGACTCGAATCCCATCAATCTTCATTTCCTTTGCAAACTCTGATCATTAACTTGTGTCAGGCTGCGCCTGTCTCAGCCGCGATGGGGGACGCAAGCACTGTGATATACGACGGCCATTAACGTCTCGGAGGAGGCAAAACCCGTCTGAAGATGCCTGTGACAAACAAACAGCCATGCACAGAGCCAGTCACATCCCAGCTGCATGTGTTCCAACTGCTTTCTCCAAAAAAAACTAACTTTTGAAAATTCACTTGAATGCATCTGAATTTGTCTCTTTCACACACACACACAGCATTCCACTCACCCTGTGTGTGCTAGCTGATCCATCAGTCTCTGACAGACAATGCCAATCACCTTGTAACTTCAGAAATCTTTACTCTTAGCGTAGAGGAAAAAAACATCCATCATTCTTCCTGTTCAGTATTTTTGACAGTTTTTTTAGGTCATTTTTCCACATAGGTCAGAACTTTACATACACAACTATACAGCATTTGCCAAGTTGATTTTTGTCTGTTGATATTGATGTTGCTGTGCGTTCGAATTCTTCCCCCCAGAGTCGGCAGTATAGAATCACTTTTTGTCCAAATCCAGAAAGTTGTGTTTTTACCAATTTGACTTTGCAAAAATAAAGCTTAGTTTATGTCGGATTTTAATAGAGACCATCCCTCAAGATCAACTTTAAAGTCTTGGCACATATTCTTAAGCGGAATTGGGTATAAACTTACACAAATGGTGATTTATTATTTTTTTTTAGGATTTTTTTTTAGGATTTCTGTTGCCCTAGTGGGTTTCACTTGACAATGAATTGATGGGAAAGTGTGTTGCAAGACAGACTTGAACCTGACACGGCCGTGTTGAAAACCGAGGCCTCCGTACATCGTCCTCTGCCTCATCGCTGCGTTTCAGGTACTGTATTTGACAAGCTTTGACTCCTGTCCCAAGTCCACTTTCCTTCTTTCTATCTACTCTGAGCAGCTTCCATGTCCCTGCTGAAGAAAAGTCTCCCCACAGCATGCTGCAGCCACTACCATGTTTGACATGGTGTGTTCAGGCTGTTGTGCTTTGAATTGAGTTGATTGTAGCTTAAAATTTTATATTTTTTAATTGATTTGACTTAAGATTTTTACATTTTCAACTATGTAGGCAAGTTAGAATGGATTATTTTCAGGTTTTCTCTCCCTTCCCTAGCATATTTTAAAAAGTTAAGTTAGGTGTTGCACGCAGATACCTTGATTACATCAGTCCGACTGACTAAAACCCATAATTATTCTTTTTACAGTGCATGTGAAGTTTTAATGACTTCTCCTTACTGTCTGTACTATTTTCCAGAAAACCTTTCTGTTTCCGCACATAAATCACAACTTTGCAAGCAGATTCTGTTTAAATTGTCTCTAGGCATTTTGTTTTTATGAGGCTGTCACAACAATACATAATTTGTTCCCATTTCTTAAGTTGCATCAGTAAGAAATGTCAGGGGTAGCGCAATTTGACAGGCATAAAAATAGTACCTTTGCACAAGAGCTATTAGCTGGAACTCTGTCATGGTGGATAGTAGATGGATCAAGAAAAGGATGATGAATCTCTCTAAGGTATACAGTATGTAGCATTTTCTCTGAAACTAAATTTCAGATGGCACGCTATTATATTGTTACCGCTGCATGTCACACCATACTGACATATGTGCAAATTCTAATACATGTCAAAAAATGTTAATATGCTTCTTAATATGTGACATTGTGTACAAGGGCTGTAAATATTTCCAAAAGCAACTGCAACACATCTGGAGTCACTGATGCTTAAGTCAGGTCTATTGTTTATTTTAAATAGTAACTTTATTAGGCAAACATATTAGCATCCTTCTGAGAGAAATAACTCGTTTACGTACTGACTGTATGACTTGAATTCACAGAAGATTTCAAAACAGAGCAATATAATAAATAATGCCTCAAAAAAAACTCTCCTACTGAGCCTCATACACAGCAAGCATCTGTACAACCTCTGAACAAAATTACTATAAAACAAATAGGAGTTTAATCCCATTATGCACTCGCTCTTTGAGTCTGGGTTTTCACACACAACCCTCTCTGTGCTACCAGGCTTCACCACATCAGAGGGTCACACTGTCATTCATGAACACAGGAGGATAATAAAAAAAAAAACTTGTTTTTTTTTGTCTTTGAGAATAATTAGTCTTTTTTTGGTGGCAGTGTGTGGAATATGTTAAATATTTGATCAAATGAGCCATCTGTCACTTTAGGAGATGTTTCCTGAAGTAAAAATGATCATTAGTGGCACTGAGTCTTTGCCAACTTAACTGATACAACAGAGAAGGAGAGAGATTCGTATTTATGTAGAGTTGTTGAATTAGTTTAGTTTTAGAGAATGAACCACACAAAAGTTACAAGACTCACAGCAACTCAAAGCCCTTAATTTACTGTGTCCTGCTTACGTTTGGTCAGTTTGTTGCCCCAAGATGCTTTGATTGCAATGAGCGACCAAGCAGTTCCAACAAATGAATTTGAACTCAAACGTATACTGATTATATTCACACACACGCACTGTAATTCTCTCAAGCTATTCGTTTTCAAAATCTTTTGAATTTAGGTGCCCAAACCAAGCAAGCTGTTTCAGTCAGATGTTTACATTCACTCACTGTTTTTTGTGGTTGAGTGATTGTATTGCAACTAACATCCATGATTTTTACAAACAACAATTGCTTTACGTTATTCTGGATTTTCTTTAATGTGCATGGAGTCTAATTTTTTCTTTGCACAAGGAGAGGAAAGCAAGTGGAAGGAGAAAATGTGTGTGCAGGAAGCATGAAATCTGAGCGGGCGATCACAGATTTGAGGGAGAACAGAGTATATCTGAAAGAAAGCAGAAGTTTTGGATGCAAGTGTTACAAAGATTTTAAATCCTACTCTTGCACTGAAAATTTAAGTAATTTCTCATCTGACATTTGAATTACCGCATTTACATACAGCCTCAAAAATATGGATAAATTCCAGCTTGTGTTGAGAAAAATAATAATCTGAATTCTTTTTTGATGGCATCAATGAAGAGAGGGATGATTCTAAATGGATATTTGACCACTATTTTGCTTAGAAATGGATTTAGTTTTTTTAGTTTTTTTCTAATGCGACCTGGCTTTTATTCATAGAGGATAAGTTTTCAATGGTGTTGAGAGCAAAGCTGTTCCCAAAGTCTCCTTTGTCCACTGAAATTAGCGGAAAGTTTTATGATGAGACAAAACAAAGATTGATTAGAGTAATTTGGTCCCAATGACAAATAGTATGATAATAGTAATACATTACTTAGGAATGCTGCTCCAGCTGTCAAGCATAGTGACGGTTGTATCATGCTGAGGCTCAATATAAGAAAAACTAAAAAAATAAACCAAATACTTGTATGTTGGTAGATCAACCTATCAAAAAGGGGGTTAAAATGACAAAATTAACATGAAATTCATGCTGATTATGAGTAGACCTCTAGGCATTGGTCCCATGGCCATTATGTTGGCTTTTTCCCCCCTTGAAGTTCCAAACATTGTGAAAAGACAGAGTTTACTTAAGGAAAATTCACAAATGAGCAAAGCAATTATTCACATCTGAGAAAATCCATGTAGCTTTTCACAAATGTTTTCATGTCCAGCATTTATTTACCAAGGCCCCCAAATACATTTGTAGTACAGCTGTCAAAGCAAAAGGGATTCACGAGGGATGAGAGAGAAGGATCAGCATCCATCTTTGATACGTTGTAAACGCAACACTGTGTCAGCTGCAGCGAACTGTTGCATCACATCTCGCCTCCTATCCACTCAAAAACCCCAGGAGGTTTAACGGATGTTTCAGTACATCACATAAGGAGAATATCTTCATGTGTAAAGCATTTCTGTCAAAAGCAACTGGACAAAATTCCTTGGCTGTTGCCCCAGAAAATTAAAAGTCCAAACTATTATCAATAGAAGCAAATAACCCCGAGTTGCTCAGTCGAATTAAATTTGTTCTCGTTTATGTATTCTTCCACCTGCAATCTGTTCTGTATCTCTTCTTCTTTTGTTCTCATTTCTTCTTCTTCTTCTTTGTCACTTCCTCCTGTCTCGTCTCTCTCCAGGGCAGGAAGTTGTAGGACACCAGAGCTGTGAGGAGGTAGGTGGCCATGCCGGTGTATCCTCCCAACACCAGGCACAAGGGCTGCGCCAACACAAACAGGCAGAACACGTTCATCGACGCCCCGTCATTCAGCTCCACCTTGTCCTCCTTTGAGGCTTTCATCACTCCGAAGAAGTAGATCAGCGCCACAGCGGGGTAGAAGGCGAGCTCCACCATGCTGGTAAACAGGAAGCGCCCACGTACTCACTCTGGAAGGCTTTAAAATGAAAGTACACAGGTGTTAGGAAGGCAGCTTTGAGAATCCAGCAAGACAAAGACTTTTTAGGACACACACTCTCACCTCGCTGTGATTTACACCCTCTTCCAGGCTGAAATCCCTTGGAGGTGTAAAGGCGGATGTGACAGGGGGAGCAGAATTGGACCTTTGATCCTTTGCCATAAAAGTACTGTGAAACATTACCTACCTGCCAGGCTCCTTATCTAGACACTCAACCCTTTTTTTCTACCATCACGACAACATGCAATGATTATTTTATTTCATTTTTAATTTGAATAAATCCAACTTGTAAATCCTCCACCTGTCCAAACCAATTACGCCGCGCTTTCATGTGCATCTTTTCAAAAAATGACAACCGGCTTCCTTCAACGGTTGCATCAAAGTAGCTGTCAAGCTTCACCAAAACTTTGTTTGTGTAAATAACATGTCATGAATTGATCGTGCTGTGGAAACTAGAGCATGTACTGTGCCTTGTCGAAATTATTCACACCACTTGAACTTTACAACAACAACAACAAGAAGCTTCGGTTTATTCTGTTTGGGTTTCAAGTGATAGACTAACACAATGTAATGCTTAGTTGCTAAGTGAAAAGAAATTCATTAATCCACGAATTAATGAATTCATGGCTTCATGGCTTCATGGCTTCATTAATTCATTAATTCGATGTCACCTGAGTGGAATCACTCAGGTGACATTTCCTCTCTCATCTAGTTTTCCAGTAGAGATGCAAAGAGAAACAGAATCTATTCATTGGTTGCCAGTCGTACAATTACAAACTTGACCCAAACTCTTCAGTGCAGAAGTTTCTGCTGTGAGAAGAAGATTGAAAGCTTGCTAGATTTAGTGTCATTGAGGTGTTTAAGATGAAGTCGGGAGAAGCAGATATAGGTTTTGAAAGAAATCAGTGTTCTTTTCTATGACATGTTGGAGCATGTCAAAACAAATGCAAGTATCTCTAGTCCCTTGTTCTAGTCCCTTGTCGAAATTATTCACACCTCTTGAACTTTACAACAACAACAAGAAGCTTTGGTTTATTCTGTTTGGATTTCAAGTGAGAGACTAACACAATGTAATGTTTAGTTGCTAAGTGAAAAGAAATTAATTAATCCATTGACTGTCACCCACAGATCTCTTATATCTCTTATATGTTGGTCAGTGGGTCCATGACTAACATTGACAATGTGACTGACAACGCCAATTCCCTCCTCTTGGCTGTGATTGGTTTATTTCTGACCATATACTGCGATGACAGTTTTATAAAAAATATATAAAACATTTTAATTAAAATTAGCTACCGAGGCTTTAAGGTTTATGCTTGTATAAACCTTAAAATGGCACGAATTACTCCGCAGTTCACTATGCAGACAAAAAAATGCTCAAATAAAATAAAAAGAAACGTCTTTAAAGACCCGTCTTTACTTAAGGGGTTCAAGGAGTGTTGACTGTAAATTTGGTATTTTTGTGGCTTTTTGGAAGAGGATTAGCTTTCATGTAAGGAGATAAGAGGCTGAAGTCATTGTCATATTCCTCTCTGTTCAGCCAGAGCTCAGGATTAAGGAAGTGGACCGTAACAAAGAAACATCATGGTCGGCACAAATAACATGCATTCATGCATCGTTCAAGGTGTGTCATGCTAGGATCCCTTTTATCAGCTGAAGTCATCATATAACGTCGACTGAAAGAACATTTTTATTATCAACTAAGTTTGGAAACATTTTCCTTTAAGATATCTTTCTCTTCTAAATAATATTATTGACTAATACGAGCCATTAGTGGAAACATCAAGGAGAAGTCTGGCTGTTTCATCTTGTTTTCTGTGATTAACAAACCAAATGAGAATTTCCCCATTTAAGTCGGGATCTATTCCGTCAAAGCTTCATAATGTAGGTGTAATTTTAATCATACAATTGGAGCTTTCAAGATTTAGATCAAAGCCCTAATAACGTAATTTCAGCAATCACATTTCATGGTAAAAAGCGCCGTACTTTCACACAAGGTTTATTAAATACATTTTTACCAATGTTAAATTCATTCTCATTCTTTAGCCATTTGGCTACATTTCTTGCTGGTGCTAATAAAAGGCATAATTAAAAAAATGCTTTCTGGGTAATGCTGAATAAATATATGTGGAGTTAAATTATTCCATCAACCATGATCCAAAGCTGAGCGCGCCCCTTGGATGTTTTAAAAACTCCCTTTTGGGGTCATAGTGTGTGAGTATTTCATACGCCAGCCAGCTGATTTCACATCCCTCGGTTTACGCTCAGACAGAGCAGAGCTCGCACCAGTTTGTTGAAAAGTAAACTTTCACCAGACATGCTTGGATGGAGAAACGCCAAGAACCAGCAAAGTGTCCAGGCAGCGTCTCTGGAGATGCTAACTTTCCCCAGCGATGCTGGACTTTATTAAAGATTTTGCATAAGCAGCTGCTTTGAATAGCCTCTAACCATCTGATTTTGTTTTTTTTTATGTCAACGAGCTCACGAGCAGATCTGGTGATTTTCAGTTTGCTTACAGCTCCAACGCTTCACAGTGTCTGAAATCCCTGTTGCTCCCTCAGGAAGCTTTGGCACCTGAGCCAATCACTGAGCCACAGGTTCACCACTGGGGCAGCATGTGTGTGTTTGCTTGCTAGAGTCAAAGGAGTCATTCATAAAAGGTTCCTTTGTGATGTTTGCCACCTGATGAGGAGGGGGTTTGATTCTGGATTAAACCACTGGCTCACAGAGCAGGATTACTCTCTGGGAGGGAACATGTGGCCCTTTGAACTGGATTTTTCAAACCTCTTCCTTCTCTGCAGGGCACAGCTGAGAAACATACTTGCCTCGTCCAGAGAGAAACGTACAGTGCAGCATGGAAGTTGCATTGATTTTTGAGCCTTTTTTATGCATTTATTCCTTCATTTGTTTTTGAGTGGTTTAACGAAACATTGCTCTGAAGATAAGCAAGAATGGGCTTGTTAGGGTTGATTTTTTTTGTGGCTCTTCTCTATTCCAAACAAGATTAAAAATATACACACTGGCTCAAATATATATTTACATCACCAGAAATATTTGACAGTATTTAACAAATTGCAGGCAAGCCCACTCAGTCTTTGTTGCCATCAACAAGATTCTGGTTTGTTTGGATGCTTGGACATTCTCCTATCTGGCATGGATTTGCTTTTTTCATTTCTTTGGTTGCATTACTATCAATGTGTGACATTTTCAAGAGGGTTCAGGTCAGGGCCCAAAACGTTAGCCGTCTTTTCCCGTGTGCATGAAGGTGCCTCACCTAAAAAATAAATCCAATCAAGCTTTCTGATAGAGTTTTCCAATCATTCTACTTTGTTTTGATAATCACAGGATTTTCTTTTTGGAGGATATTTTATATTATAAAATGATTTCTGACTGCCCATGTGATTTTTACACATGGGCATTTAATCTAAGCACCTCGCAGTATTGAAAGAGAATCCATGGTTAGATGTATTCATCCTTTTGCATTTGCCTTTTCTTAAATCAGAGTTTTAATAACAACACTTCAGATAAAGATCTGTAAAAACCTCTGAAAAAAAAAAAAAATCTAACCGCTATCAGCATTCCCATTAAGCCATTCCTTTTAAAGTTCAGATAAAATCACTGAGCTCTCTATAAGTTTTATGATGCAGTTCTGGTCCACTACAGCTAAAGTTAAATTCATCAAATGCGTTATTTTTATGGGCTTATTGCAGAATTTTCAGACACTCAGGTGTCGCTTTCTAAATGTGATTAAAGAACTTTAAAGGTCTCTGTTAACATTTGTCCGTTGATGATACTGTGCTCTGAAATTAGGTTTGATGGTTTTGAGGTTCTGCACTCATTAACGAATGAGAAACAGTAACCAGATTAAAACAATACCACGAAAAAAAGAGCCTGCTAAAATGTATAACAATTAAAAAAAATAACTGACAAGTATTATCAGCAGTTTTTCCCTGTGTTAGCAAAATGCCTCAATAGGTTTATGGTGTAACTATTTTTTTAATTATAAGGTAAGTTGCTTTGGATCTCCATTTTTCCCTTGAGAAATGGAAAAAAAACAAACCTGTGTATGATTACTTACACCACATATGGAACTTTTTTGTCTTTTGTGAAACTGCAGTTTGTTTAACTCATGACAACATCATAACACCAAATAACAGCAATACAACTGCTTTTGGTCCTCAAATAACTTGCTGAGGTCAAATTTGGTGAGAAAAAATAACACACGTTCCTCTCAGGACAGCAGGAAATCCAGTTACTTCATTTAGCAGCTTTAACTAAGCTTTAAGATGGAATATCAAAGCACAAATAAACTGATGAGATACAGTATATTACTTTTTGAAAACTACACTCATAAAAAAGAACAACAATGTAATCAGATGTTTACTTGACAGGACGCTTGTTTATTTTTGCATAATTGCTGCCAGAAAGGCAATATTTTTGGATGGCATGACGCAAGTCAGAATAAACACTGTAATTAGTGCCGAGAAAACTGCAGGAAGCCGGAGAGAAAAGGACTAGGAAACAGCAGAGGATACATTTGAATCCCCCATGGTGTTATTAATGTCACCAGCTGAGCAACGTGTTGACCACCTCCCGCTCCACTGCTGTCAGATGACAACAGCATTTAAACTGACATCTGTTTTGGAAATGCGTTCTGTTGAAAATTTGACTAAAAGCAATAATTCATGGAAAGCATGAATTATTTATTTTATTTTATTTTTACCCGGTCTGACCAGATTGGAGTGCTGGCCGGTTTGGAAACTGTGACTGACTGAGTCAATGCGCCAAGGTTACTGGTGTTAATGATTGCTAATCATTTTGCCTTCATTATTTTTCAAATGTCAGCCGTTAATTAGAAAGCTGTTTTCTATATGACTGAGTTCTGAATGTATTTTCTGCTGAAGCTGATGACAAAGAGTTGGAGTCACTTATTTGTTAAATATCTTTTAACCTAGATAATGTTATATTCTACTTATAAATGCTTTTTATGACACTCAATGACAATTTACCACACAAGTTGTGACTTTCATATGATAGAGAGCAACATCAAGTAGTTTTTACTATTGAATTTTGGAATATGACTTTTTGTTCTTTCTAAAACTGCCATGTTTGTTGCCATGTACCTGCCATGTATGTTGTGGACTTAGATTTAGTCCTGTTTATTCTGACACATCCAAATAAAATTAAGTATAAATAACTGTCTTTTCAGCTAGTTAGAGTTCACCTAAGTGTAATTTGATCTCAGTATAAATACATTTGTTCTACAAAAAAAACCTCACATACAGTAGATGGATTTGTTGTTTGGTGCTACTTTCTGTCATTCTATCAAACAAAATCCAAACACACGCAGAAGAAGCTTGTTGTTGTAACAAGAAAAAATCTGTACAATTTCAAGGGATGTGAGTACTTTTGCAAGAAACTGTAATAGAGAAGTATTCAATGGTCATGGGTCAAAACAGTTACTATTGTTTGCTGCTGCTCTCTTCAGCGCACCCTGTGGATCTGTACCAGACAGATAATGTAATTTTAAACACTGAGTTTAAGTTCCTAAACACTATTTAAATTCCCTGCTCTACAAGACAGAACGGATGTTGGACATGCCTTGTTCATCCTTTCTCAACATCCTCCCCTCCCCCCAATCTCTGCTCCCACCAGCCCACTCTGTGGAACATCTGCAATAACATGCTCACCCACACCGAACAGCCAACCCTCAAAATGCATGAATCACCCAGAAGAGAGGGAGAAAGAGACGTCCATGTGTGTGACTGTGTGTGCGTTTGTGGATGTGTGTGGCTCTTTATCTCTGTTTATGGGTCGTTCAGTGACATATGAGAAAATAATTTGGTTTTATGTGTGCACAGCTCTGCGTGCTTCTGAAAGAATGATTGCGCGCGCCCCTTGTGTGGCTGTGTGCGTGTGCGCTTCTGATGCGGAGCTGGAGGGCTGTGTGGGCAGAAAGCATCCTGTGCTGGTGTAAATTGATTTCCAGAATCCAGACGTTAGGTGCTCTACGCAGGAAAAAGAGCTGTGTGCCTCAGCAGCCTTTTATGAAAGGCGGTGAAGTGCTTTATGCCTGTTTGTGTCTCCCCCTGTGTGTGTGAGAGATATGTGTGAAAAAGAGGAAGAAAAAAAACATAGGGCAAAAGATGCAATGACACAGAAAAATGTGATGGTAGGTGGCTACAAGAAGCAACTTTTTAAACGTAAAAAAAAATAAAGACAGAAAAAGTGAAACTTTCCAAGTTGTTGCAAAGTGATTTGTTTCCAGATCCAGTCCAGTAATCTATGGCAAACAGCTGGTAAGTGGTTTATTCATGACCACAAGTGTTAGTGTACATTTGTGTGTGGATCCTTTGTTTATTCATGAGAAGAGACAGAGAGGGATGAGCTGTGTCACAACAAGTGAGATAAACAGTGAGGTTAGAAGAAGACAGACACCAACACATTTGGGAATGGCTGTTATTCAAAATGACAATAAGGTTTTCTTCTTTGCAGGTGGGAAACTGAGTGAGTTCAGCATATTATGTAAAACATAAAACAAATACATCGGGCTTTTAAATCTGGACGTGATTTAATCCTGGTGATTAGTCTTGATTTTTTTAAATCAGGCATCCTAAAGTCTGAACTGCTGGCATCTTGCCTTAAATAGAGTGCAATCATGCAATGATAAGCAGCCTTAAATTTTAGTTGATTACATCATTGTAGAAAATTACGTACATTTTATTCTCTTAAACCCTAATCAATATGTTTGAAAATAAAGTTTAATAGGAGAAGTGAAGTTATGAAAAACAAATAAGACCCACAGGACTTTTTATTTTCTGTTTATCTGTCTATTTTCAAACAATATCTGGGATATATATACAAACTATAATAACCAAGAAAGTCATTTTAACATTTTTTGTGCTGTATAATAAAACATAACTGCTCAGAAAGTGATTGCTGAGATTTTTTTAAATGATGTGTGCAAAGAGGAAAGATTTGGTCTTTGAATAGCATGAAAGTTTGCAGCCACGTCACATGTGAAAACTAGCACCAAAGCAGTGACCATGATCTTGAGCCAAACAAGGTAGAGTGTGTTATTCGGGTCGGGCTTAAGTGGAGCAGTTTCTTGGGGTTTTGTTCATGAATGAGGGGGAAAAATTGAGTGGGGGACAAAACACACTGGATGAACCATGTTCATCAAAGCTCAAGTCACTGGGTGGGCGAAGGCATGGGCTTCTCTGCTTGGCTGCTGCCGCTGTGACTTAAACTTAAACAAACTGGGGATGTTTTCTGAGAAAAGGGAACTGGACGGTTCTGAGCTGAATCAAAACCTGCATTTCATCTCATGAGATGGTGTGAGGTGTTACTTGAACCGGGCTGCAGACGTTACGAACTCTCAGAGATCTGAAAGTAAGAAGTGGCTGAAGCTTCTCTAAGATGGATGTGAGAAACTGGTAGATGGCAACAAGAAGCAACTCACTGAAATGATTTCAGCCGAAACGAACAGCTATTAGGTCGCAAACCTTTTCCTAAGATATAATACAAATTTTTATATATGGAAACACAAGTAAAATTATGCCCATTTCTTGCATTTACCTTTAATTTGTTTTGCAGAATCCTTATATATGTAACAAGGTTTTAAAAAATGTTTTTCACGCTTAATCGTCTGAATGCAAATGACCAATGCATTTTTTAAGAAATGTTCTCCACAGCATTAATGGCACCACCTCAGCTTGCCAATATCAAAAACGATTATAAGCAGATAATTGCATTTGTTCACAAAAATGTACAAATGAAACAACTGGAAGTAAAATGCAGTATCATTTAGAAAATAAAAATACATGTCTTAACTTCGTGAGAAAATAATCCCCCAGCTTGTTTTCATTTCCCCTCGGCGCATGGAGCTGTTCCACTGCTGTGGTGCTGAAATGCCTGCCCCCGTTTGTTAAAGGGTATATCCAAACGTTCAGAATTACAGATAAAGCATGACAGCATCTACAACGTGATTCTGTTAATATCACTGCGGCAGAAGTTTTTTTTTAACTTTCGAAGTTTGGGATTAGGATGTAATTATTTAAGATATAAAATTATATATATATATATATATATATATATATATATATATATATATATATATATTTTGTGATAAAAAAATATATAACACAGAATGATATAAAGTGTCAGCCTCAGAAAATATGTGATAAGTGAAGCGGATTTAAGTGGATTTCTTCAAAATTGATTTTATTAAAGAAATGCATTGCAAGAAAGCAGAGCACCTGCAATATAGCATAACATCACATCGTAATTAATTTGTCATTACTCCTTTACAGCTCATCTTCTACAGGGTGGCAGCAGCAGCAGCAGCAGCAGCAGCAGCAGCAACGGGGTACATGGGCTGGGTTGGCAGCACTTGAGTGTAATTCCATGTGGGAGGAGGATGGGTGGGTTTAAGTGCAGCTATCAGGTCTTTTCTTCTCACACGCTCCGCTGTGCGCACAGACTGAGGAGAAAATCAAAGCGCAGGTCCACCTCCCCATGCGATGTGCAGCAGGTCGGTGAGGGCGCAACAGTAACCTCAGATACCGTCCCGGCATTCAGATATTCACGCTGTTTGACGAGTTAACAAAGTCCGCTACAGTTTTCTATTTTATTCATTTTTTCGCGCTTTATTTATCTGCTCATTTCTTTTCTTTCTTCATTCACTCACTGCTCACTCCCCTCCATCCTCTCCAGCTTCAACATCTGTGAAGTGGCTGCCTCACCCGGTCGGACCGGAGGCCGTCTGGTCTCGGACCTGGTCTCAGGAGTCAGCCGGGGAGACTCGACGCGCTCCGTCGGGGCCAGGCTGTGCGCCTCTCGGATCACACCGGAGCCGGCGCGGGCTCTCGCCATGGAGATGATGGAGGGGGACGTTATGGACAAGCTGGGAGACATGTCATCATCGGTGTACGACTTTGACCCGATCACCGGCAACATTCCGGCCACGAAAGTGGAGATCACCGTCTCCTGCAGGTGAGCGCGGCGCGAAGCTGAATGAAAAGTTCGGGAATCGGGACGGCGTGCGAGGAAAGTTCTGAGAGAGAGAGAGAGAGAGAGAGAGAGAGAGAGAGAGAGAGAGAGAGAGAGAGAGAGAGAGAGAGAGAGAGAGAGAGCGAGAGAGAGAGAGAGAGAGAGAGAGAGAGAGAGAGAGAGAGAGAGAGAGAGAGAGAGAGAGAGAGAGAGAGCCCCACCCTTTATGTGAGATGTGCTTATTCCACGATGATACGGCGATCCTGCCTAATGTTGCGAATGTAACTTCCGAAGTTACTCATTTTGATTTGTGCCTGCGTGGACGTGGGAGGCTGTTTCGGTGGACAGCAGTGGCCCTTCAATGGGCTCAACTCCTCACACATGCTGTTGATTTAGTGTGGCTCTCTGTCCAGGGAACTGGAGGTGAGGAGATGAGGGCAGTTAGGAGAAGTTACCTGTCATTTCTGCCTGAAAAACAATTTTATTGCTTATTTGCCATAAACTCTCTCTCCCTCTATCTCTCTCTCTCTCTCTCATCATAGAAAGACTTCTCAAATTAAGCTGTGATTATGTCCTTAAAATCTTGGATCATGCTGATTTTAAAATAATGCATTGTTATTATTATTATTATTATTATCAGTTTTTAATGAAAAATCAATAGCCTCATTGCATCCCAAAGCCTTTTGCAGGTTTGTACAGCCGGCTGCTTTCAGCACCAACAGACCTCTGAAAGCCTCAACACCTTCCCCTGCTGCTTTCTTTTTTTAAAAAAGGGACTTAAATTTTCAAGGCTTTGCATCACATTCACACTGTGCCCATGTCCCTGGCCTCAAGCTCACTCCCTGTTCTGTAATATTCTTCAGTATTTCATTTTCAGAAATAATTTATATAGAAAAAAAGAAGAATGTCTGCCAGACCAGATCAATCTTAATACAGACAGTCACTCCCTTTCCTAACAGAAAGCGTTTTTTTATGTTAGGGCTGACTGTGCTATTCGTCCCTTAAATACTCCAGAATGTGTACGCGCGCACGCAGACACACACACGCACATACACACATATGTTTCTGCTCTTTGATGCTGGGTTTTTGGTTGGTGAGCCACTGGAGCTGAGTGAGTTTGAGTTATAACAAGCTGTGAGTGCATTATTGATGGGCTCTCTGACCTTCAGAGAAGCTTGCTTCAACATCTCTCAGTTCAGAACGGGGAAAAAAGGAAAGTACGGACCCTTTTAAGAAATTTGCTGAATGAACAACAGTTATGTTGCAAATGGAAATCTTTAGTAAGCAGTCAGTTCAAATGGAGAACGGACAGGTAGCGAAATGCCATCTTGAGGACCTGACAGATCCTGACGGAGGTTTTGGATTTGAACTTTCCCAGCATGCCAAGTTGAGCTGACTGGGCTCACATCATACACAAGCATGTGCAATTAGACAGCATTCAGGTAAATGATGAGCTCCATCCTGAAACCCACCAGCATTTATGCAAATGATTTCTCTGAATATATCATCCGAATATATCCACATGTTGATGTATGGAAAAGTAGGAAACGCAACTGAGTGTTGATCATCCCCCTCGTGCAGAAAGACGATGAGTTTGAGTCGAAACCAGTAATTGGAAGAGGGTGTTTGGTGCTTTTCCATCCTGCTTCACTGCCAGTGTTTTCTGTGGAAAAGCACCCATCTGATGTGCAGTAGATTTACAGTTTCAATGCTAATCATGTGGAATTAAAAGAACATGTGGCCTTCAGTAATTAAGCTCACAGCTCCGGCTGTGATTGTGCTTGAAGTGCAGTGGCTTGCAAAAGTTTGGCCTAAAAAACAAACAAACAAACAAAAAATCATTTTAAAGTTAATTTTTGATTGAGTTTATCTTTTCTGCTTGGGAGATCATTGTGCCTGTATTACATGGAGTCATCACTCCACATTGTCTAGTTTACAGAAAATCAGTCAGTGTTCCTGCAGTCTCAAATTGTGACTTATTGTGTCTGCAGGAAATATTATTCAGATTTAACCTGCCTAGTGCTCTGCTCTATATCGGTCAAATCTAAGGTTACATAACTGCCAAAAATGTATAGAAAAAAGACTCCTTTTAATATTTTCATTGAAACAGTAAAGGGCCAATACAACTTGAAATGAGTGGAAAATAATCTCATTCAGATGTAGAATTTAGCATTTGAGGTCTGACCAGTATGAACAGTTCATTTCCAGGTTTTGACCTGGAAATGAACAAAAGCAGTCTGCAGCTTTTTCAATTTCTGCCAGATTGGACAAAGTGATCAAATACATCTTTAAAAATGACATGGATGTAAATAAAACATAGCTTATGTTCCATTTTTTTGATATATCTCAATAAAAAAAAGTTATTTATTTATTTTTAGGACTTTGCTATTTTATTTCATCATTGAAATGGAATCCTTTTATCCCTTTATGAATACATATTGTTGGCAACAAGGTGGTGCACCGTAAGCACAGAGCAGAATTGACCCATGTGAGATTGAGATGCTTTGAAGTGAAAATATTTTCAAGATTTGTTTCTTTTTGAGTTCCCAATCTAATGATGATAAAATATTGCAGTTTGTCTTCTGATGTGTCCTCCATGAGGGTCATATTCTGTTCAATGAAAATAAAGCATTCCTTTTATCAGACTCTGATCATTCTTTTGGTGATTGTTGAGGATTTAGAGAGTCTGAATAATCAACTGGTGTCCTCAGCTCTTAAAAAATGCCTCCAGACACATGCCTGAGTACGTGTTTGCATGTTGTTGTTTTTTTATTCCCACAACTGCTAGTTTTGCAACTGTCTCAGCTTTTTTTGGAAGCAGGGCAGATAAACTCAGAGATCCTTCTGTCACATTCAGACACCTATAATAACCTCGTTAATCCCCCCAAATCCTTTGCCCAGATGTTCCATGAGTCAGATTCCTTTTCAGGAAAGAAAGCTCTGTGTTTGGTGGTGTTCGCACCTCCTTTGAGTGTGTGCTTTCTGCGATACCCCATCCATGATGATTGCTGTTCCCTGAGGGTAAATACCCCTTATTACAAGCTGCAGCCGCGCTTTTGACAATGCACCATTATCGGGACCAGTGTCAAACGGAGAGGGGTGGGTGGGCTCTTGATCAGGCAAATAGGGAGAAAATTATATGGAATTAGTTGGTCATTCATTCAGTTTAAGAAGACAAGTCAAGCATTTGGACTTAGAAAGATGAAAATAAAGCTTTTAGAACTGAATGCTGTAAGTTTTTTTTGTTTTTGGCTCTGTAATACATTTTCTACAAGCAGAAACTTTGAATATTCACTTCAAATGTTCATGTTTTAGGAATGTTCTCTCGTTACAAACAAAAACCAAAAACATGTTTTATTGGGATTTTTATTTTATTTTTGTTGAAGGAAAAGTATATCCTACATACTGGTGAAGTTACATAAAGCAACTGACGTGACATTTTGGGAATTTCAGCCACCAGTGGCGTGCACTGAGCTGACCAGAAATCAAGGTCAATGATCAACGTATCTTAATTACCCCATTAGTGACGTGGCCTTATTACTGTGATTATTCTGAGTACATAAGGCTCTTACTTCTGACCAAGCTGAACACAGAAGCAGCCTTTTGAACAAGAGACAAAACATCTTCAAGAGAAGTTTATCTTATCTTGCCTTTATCTCCTTTTACTGCTATAAGTCTGTCATTCTGCTTTTTAAAATGGCTAAACCTCAGGGTGACTGGACAGGCCATACCACAGGTTTTTATTCAGACTTAGGTCTGGATATTATAATAATATCTTAATCGTGGGTTTGATCTTTTTTTCTCTATTGTGGTTTTGGTTGTGCTTTTAGACTTGTCCTTCACTCATAGTCAAGGCTTCTGCAGCCTTTTACAGATTTCCTTCCAGTGTTGCCCTGTTACAAGCTCTCAGTTCTCCTACCAGCTTTGATCAGCTTAATTATCCATGCTGAAAAATGGATCTCGACAAGTTGACGCTGCCACCACCAAGCCATGGGGAGGGTGTGAAGTTTACGACTTGACTTGACTGGGCTTATGGCTTTTTTTGTTTTGTTTATTTCACCAATATCTCATGTATTGTTGCTAGACTTCCATCAGCTCAAACAAAATGATGGATTATATGAACTCTTTAGTTGATGTCTGAAGGCAGTAGGTTAAAAAAAGGGATTTTCAGAATCATATTTGTGAGAAAAAAAATTGAAAACCACCATAATTTTCCTTCCACTTCAAAATTATTGAGTACTTTGTGGTAAATGATATAAAATCTCATTTAAGTACATAGGCTGTGACATGATGAAAGGGAAAAATTGTTCAAGAAATATGAATACTTTTACAAGCCACAATATTAGCAACCGGACGTTTAATTAAAACAAAGGTGGCTTTGAGAGAGGATTTGTTCCAGCAAGTGCAGACTTTTGAGCTCAGCTCACATTTTTCATACTGTTTTATGTAGCACTTTAATGAGTGTGTGTGTTTGTTCTGTGAAGAAGCCTGGCCTCCAAGACATGTGTCAGAGGAACAAAACTGGGAGGACAAGTTGACAGTCCCAAAAAAAAGCACTTTTTTTTTCTTGGGGATTCTCTTAAACTGGTATTTATAATCCCACAGGGCTTGACAGTCGGTGGTTTGGTTCCCAGTACCACTGACTGTCTTGGTAAATGAGAAGACAAAAAAAAAGGTGCAATGTGGACAGGAGAGCAGAGGTGTAAATCCTTCTGCCACAAAGCCACCGTCCTCCATTCAGCGCTATTTGAAATCCCTGTAAACCCATTTACAGGCAAGTCAAAGTCTGCTTTACACTCTCTGCCCTGCTTTCTTACCGGTCAATTCAGCAACACAAAGAATGACTTATGCATCCAGCGTGGCCTGTAGCCATTTAACAATCTCTCAAAGCCTTTCGAGGAGAGACAAGGCACCTTGTGTTTCCCAAGCAGCTGCTTAAAATGATACCAAGAAGCACTGAATTCATCTAGCATGACTCACTGCCGTTTCGCAGTGTTTCGCAGACAAACCTATTCATAAAATTCTCATTTTAGGACTGTAGACAATGTATATGAAATAAGCTCCCATTTCCTCATCTTATTACCATCCTGTTACATTTCTGTAACTGGATGGAAGAGTTGCTGGGGAAATTTTTTAAAATCACATTTTTCAAACTGTGGTGCACAAACCACTTGTTGGAGTTAGGGCTGCCTTTACTCAGAGCAAATTATGGCTTTAACCTGTATGGAAGGTAAATCAGAAACAAATCAAGCACCGTAAGCTAGACTGTGATGTACAGACACCAGGGACAGGCGGAAAAATTGATAGTTTCAGCACATCCTGCACTGGCAGAACTATTTTTACAATCTTACCAAAGTCACCCAGAATATCTTATACATTACATATATATTTTTTTTAAATGTAAGCTTTTCTCTTGAGAGATAAGCTTTGTTTCTCAGTGAGATTACATGAATAATAAATCTGGGATAACGACTTGACGGATAGACAAAAAGAAATCATACCAGAGGCAGAGGAATGATTATTTTATCTGTGCCTCTGTTTTCACATGCTGGTCTTGCACAGTCACTTCCTCTGCATTTCTTTATGTTTACTTGGTCATTTCCAGCCGTGCTTCCTCAGTACCTCAGTTTGTCCTCCTGCAATGACGTAGCAAATTCTGTTAATAATACTCATAGGTAATGCCTAGTAATCACCCTCCCCATTGTAGATACTGTTTTTGTTCAGTCATTCAGATCTTTCTATTCACCTGTTCCCCTTCATATTTGTCAAACATCAATGATGATGCACAGAGTATTATTATTTTCCTCTGCATGCACTCCACGGCAATTAGCAATTTCTGAAAGTTCATTAAATTATTTCACGGAAAATAACAGCCTGAGCACAAGAACACGTAGCATTCAGGTTGGTTTTGTGAGCAGAGAGGAAACTGCAAGACAGTTTATTCAGTGTGAATTGAGGTTCAGAGTGAAGTATTTTTAAAGGCTTTTATTGCGAACGTTTGTAAAATATTGCATCTTAGTTCTGTGAAAATTAAAAGAACCTTTTCCTTCACAACTCTGGTCTGAGATGAAAGGAAGTTTGCCTTCAAAACTGTTATTATTATTATTATTATTATTATTATTATTATTATTATTATTATTATTATTATTATTATTATTATTATTATTATTACTACACATTCAGATAAAAACATCAAACTAAAAAACTAGATTTAGGCCTCTGGGGTTGGGGGGCAGAGGGAGACCATCTGTTGCAGAAAGCTTAATTCCTGTATCTTTCAGTGGTCCTAATGACTCTGACCAGCTGCATGTCAACAACCATCGCCAGAGCTCAGAATCAATGTAATGTCTCCCCTGAAGGTCTGTTCGAGGAATAAGTTTCTAAACACACAAAGTACCAGAAGCCTTTTGCACAGCTCTGTGGGATTAATGGGGAAAATGGAAGTTATGGAGCCTGTGAGGTGTAACGCTTAACGAGCGCCGAGTCAAAAGTCACATTGACTGAACGCAGAGGAGAGAACCAATTAAACTAATAACGGATTGTCCTTTTCCTAATCGTGACATGTAATCCATGTTCTTTATTAAGGTGAAGATAGCTCTTGAATCTTAATATAATTTGCAGCTTCTTGTATCACAATGGCTCTTTTTTTGAGCAACTTAATGGAGGAATGTGGGCTTCTGCAGCTTTTCTCCTTAGTGCATTCGGTGCAAGCGTTGCCATAATTACATTTCCCTTCTCTAAATGGCGGATAACCTGCCTTTGCATAAATATTTGCGCTTATGAGAACCAGGTTTTCCGACTCATAATGCATCCTTCGAGAATCTTAAACAGATTTAAAAGCATATCTCGGAGTTTAGGAACCTCCAAAGGGGGGAATCCCCCTCACTTCACATCATAGCTCTGATGATAGCTGCTTCACATGGAATGTCTTTTTGCTTCGGCTTCTCTGGTACAAATACATATCCCTGCAAAGAAACTAATTAGCTACACGAATAATGCATGTGAAAAAAGATGAGTTCGGTTTGGCAAATCACAACATAATTATCCTGCAACATACCACCAACATCGCCACCCCAGATTAAGCTCTTTCCCCCTGCACAGCTCTCTCATAACCTTGGTTTATTTTTTTGGCACAAAAGATGGGCACTCTGCCCAGTGTCACACAGTCCAACTTCTCTGGGGTGTGAGATAGAGGTGCGGATGGAGAAAGAATAGGGAGAAGGCAGACAAGCGAACTAGAGAGTGAGATGAGAAATTGATGGTGGCTACCCCCCAAATTGCACAACACCAGGGGAACAGGGAAGGCAGTTCATTATGGTCAGCAAAAAGGAAAGATGTATGAATTAAACACACGACAAATGTAAGTAAAATTGCAAGAAAAAGTCACCAATTAATTGATTAAACAGCTTTTCCTGGGAAGACACTGGACGTTCTGTCAGCAAACAGGAAAACCAATTAGAAATGTTTTATCTCTAACTTTGAACTTAAAGTGTCCTTTTCTAAAACCTACACTGGGAGGTGAATGCCACAGAATACATTTGATATTTTCCTGCAACATTATGGTTTATAAGAGCAATGGCCTTATGTGTTTTCCACACACATAGTACAGTGCCTGTATCAAGTATCAATGTTACTTTTAGTTGTTATATATCAAATAAAAATAAAAAAAATACTTCCTGACTTAACACTTGGAAATTGGGCTTCTGACTCTTTAAAAACTCCTGCTCTTTCTAAAACTCCACCTTCAGTAAGTCATCACTACATCTTTCATTGACCTTTCAGTAACGTTTTACCGTTTTATCATAATTGCTCTGTGATGTAGCACATGTTGCTGTTGGCGAGTCTGATGGAGATGAGAGTTGGTGGTTTGGTGTAGGGCTGGTCTAAGAGGTGAAACACCAGCTCTGAGGAGGAACTGCGCCTTGAAGGCAGCGCTAGGTCCAACTAGGCATTTTGGACAGCTGAGTAGTTGCAATGGGAAATTAAAAGACTTCTCAAACATGCATGAATAAATTAAGGCATCTCTCCAGGTACGTTTTTTAATTAGGGAATAACATTATAACATGATGTAAACCTCAAAAAAGTCAGTTTTACATGACACTGCCCCTTTAAAGAGTCAGTCTGAACTTCAGCTATAACTGTTATTTTGACATTCCTTGAAAGTACTGTCAAAATTACTTTCAAACAAGATGTGCTTTCAAGAAAGATGAGTATATATAAACATCTTCCTTTTAGGTAAGTTCTAGTTTAAAAAAACAACAACAGGCACTAAACCTGTCCAGATGAATATTGTGAATATTGTAAGCTCAAACCACCTGCCTGCCTGAAGTCTTTTGCAACTACAGGGAATAATGCTCTGTAAACTAAACTTTTCCCCACTTCCATACGCAGCTTTCTCTGCTGGAACTCACTCAGTTCAACTGAGGGTATCACAAGCCGTTGACTTGTGCATGCAATATTTTCTGTTCATTTGTGTGGCACACACCCACGCACTGTTTTCTTTTTCCTCATATTCTTGTATTGCCTTAGCTGCTGTAAAAGCTGTGATGAATATGAAAGGCCTACAATGGCAATGCGCTCGCCTCTCCGACTCCAAACTTGACTTTTTGGGGGGCAAACGTAACTCACGGTCTCAGAGTTTCACCTCTTCTGTGATTCATATTTCGTGGTTCACTCGGCTGATCTGGTTCCTCGACAGCAA